>PVKM010046448.1:0-11701 GCA_004027735.1 Carollia perspicillata
AAAAAAAATCCCAAGCAGTTTTGAAATTGAACTGGGCAAACTCCATTCATCTATAAGACCCAGAAATAATAGCATATTCTGTGGCCATGAGTCCGCCTGGAGGATCTATGTTCTGCCCACGGAATCATCCTTTTTTTTTCAGTACGGGTAGTATGAGTTTGAAGCTGAATAGTTATATCAGCCTGTTTCTGCTTGTCAAATTTTGGAAGTAAAAAAAAGCTTCCTTTAAATTCATTCTATCTTAGTCACTTTCAGTCCCTCCAAATAGTGTATTTGCTGATATAACATCCTTTAAAAACATTTGAGTCTCCTGTTACATCTCAAAAATTGATGTCATTAGACAGGATGTCCCTCCATGAATCTTTCCTAGATAATCTCATCTGTATTTCGGGCTTCTTTTGGTATGCCTGAGGGCATGCTCATCACTTCAAAAAGCTTTCTGTGGGACTGAGTGCTGTGACCTATTGTCTCTTCCCAGGATCCAGAGAAAGACTGTAGAGCCCCACCCTTGGATTTCTCTTTAGAGCCTACCTTCCTGACAGTGTTGGTGTCTTTTGCAGTCGGAATGGGCTAACCATTCCTTACCTCATGAAGTCCTGGTTCCTTTTGGCTGAATGGTTCTTCTCTCCCTGTAGCTCTTTCCTCTCACTATAGGCAGCAAGAACAACCAGGCTGCATGTTTAACACTTGGCTTGGAAATCTCCTCAGCTAAATATCCAGACTCACTGCTCATTAGTTCTGCTTGTCACTCAACTCCATGTCACAATTCAGCTGTGCTTTCTGCCATTAAATAACAAGAATTCTGTCTCCCAGCTTTTGATAACACAGCACCATTTCTTCCTGAGCCTGTAGCAGCAGCCTCTTTAATATATTTCTATCCACAGTCTTTTAATGACAATTTAAATATTCTCTGAAATGATATGGGTTTTCTCTATCATGCTGTTTAATTCCTTCTGAGCCTTCACTAGCAGTGGAATTGTAACAGTGGGGAAGTGTAACCCACCCTACCATTCTTTTGACATTGTTTCTGTAAATTCTCACTCAGACTAATATGTAGCTTGTCAATAAACAGCATGTTTGTATAAGAATCCTAGGAACTAACTTCAAAAGATACAGTGCTCTGGCCTTCAGCCATTCCAGCTCTGGGAGAGTAGCTGACCTTTAACTGTAAAACCAGGGTAACCCACCCCAGACCATCGCTTGATCAGTTTCGGGGTCCTTTTCAGAGTGGACTGTGCTAGTCTGCACATGCAGAATTGTTCAACTCCCTCCCTTTGATTTCTGTTCTTCTTTCCCTCTCCCTTGTTATACAAACGTCTCCTGGCACCGAGATGTGGAGATAGGCTTTGGGGCAAGAGTCCCCCATCTCCTCAGGTGGCCGGCACTTGAACAAACCTCTTTCCTTCCCACCAGGACCTCTCTCCTGAGTTTGGCTTTCATGGCAGCAGGCAGCCAGATATGCATTGGGTAACAGCTTTAATATCCATCTTTGTACCGATTGTCTGTTTAGTGGAATGTAGGCTGTCTTATTCGTGTGCCCATGAATTCTTCAACCCTCTGTCCGTTTCCAATTCCAAAGCCACATTTATATTTGTAGGTACTTGTCACAGTAGCACTCTGTTTCTAGGTACAAAATCTGTTCATTATTTATTGATGCTGCAACAAGTTATCACAAATTTAGTCCCTTAAAATAGCACAAATACATTCTCTTATAGTTCTGGAGGTCAGAAGTCTGACAAAAATCTTAGGGGACTAAAATCAAGGTACAGCTGGTTTGGTTCCTTCTGATGGCATTGAAGGAAGAATCTGTTTCTTTGCCCTTTTCAGCTTTGGGAAGCTGCCTGCATTTCTTGACTCACCCCTGCCCATGCCCCCCAGCCCCCTGCCCCACACATACTTTTTTTTACATCACTCAAATCTCTTGCTTTCATTGCCATATTTCTTACTACTCATATTTTCTACCCCCATTACAAAGATCCTTCTGATTATATCTAGCTGATCAGATAATCCAGGATGATCTCCCCACCTAAAAATCCTCAATTGAATCACATCTACAGAGTACCTTTGCCTTGGAGCGTAACCTATTCACAAGTTCTGGATTAAGACATAAATATATTTGGTGGATATCTTTAGGGGAATCACTCAAAGAAAACACATTTTTGCCAAAATTATCCAAGTAATTTTATTAGTCTTCTGTTTTCGACACTCACTTGTCTTGTTACTGAATCCATTAGCATTTAATCAGGATTAATAGAGATGATTACTAGGTTACCTATACTCGAAGCCTCACAGGGTACAGAGTTGCAAAAACTCTTTACAATACTGTAAGAATAAAATGGAGGAACAAAAAGAATGTCATATCATTGATGATCAATACTCCAGTGCCTGTTCACCATTAAGTGAAATGGCATGATCAAATTTGTCAAGTGTTTCAAAATATTGACCAGCTTACAGCCATCCCTTGGGGGTCTCAGGTGAAGACAGGCCGCCTGACAACTCTTACATGTTTAATCACAATTTTGCTCTATGCGAGAGGCTTTAAACCTGACTTTTTCTTCAGCAAGAAGTATTTTATCTATCTATCATAGCCATCCCCATACCTTGGACAATCCTGGTCCCCAGCAACAGCCAACATAGTTCCAGAAGCATTGAAAATGTTTGCTAAATGCCTGTCTGACTGAATTGAATTAAATTTGGGTTTGAGTTGCATAGAAAGACTGCTTGGGAAAAAGCCCTGCTGTTATAGGTAGATCTGGGGAAGAGTCTAATGAGATTCTTTTTTGTTTACTTTCACTTCAGCTGGTGGTCAGGAAAAAGAAGCTCTCATGAGGGTGAAACGGAGAAATGAGATCAAAAGGAAAAACAGTCTGCTTGGGACTGGAGGAGTGATCAGGAGAGGTTTTTATTATTGATACTTTAGTAGCCTCTATGGAGCCTTCATACTAGTATTCTCCCTAAGAGCTGAACCCAGACACTCTGGTTGGCATTGTTACTAGTGCTGCTGACCATCAACTTTGCACTTGCCAACTGTTTACTAGTAGCAAATGCAGCCTGTAAGACTGCAGTCTAGGAGCACTGAGAGCCGCAGAGAGCCGCTGGTCCAGATGTGCCACAGAAGCTACAGAGGAGCCAGGACTGTCTCAGTCTCAACACTTTTTAATGCTCTCATTAGCGGTGCAGCCTTGGACACAAACTCTGCTCCTCACTCAGAAAAATGACACTGTCACTGAGAGCAAAGCTTCATCCTGCAGTAGACAAACTATGCTTGTGTGGCATCTCCTCATCGGCAATCTGCTGTGTTTCCAGAAGTCGGGGATGAAATTTATCCTTTCCTTGTGGACCAGATTTATGGATTAAAGGGTTTTCTGAACAAATGGGTAAAATAAACATAAGCAGACTTTATCTGCCTTAAGGCTAAGGGCTAAAAAATTAATTTCAATCTCAGATGCCTGAGCAGTCCCAAAATGAGTGTGATAGCTACCAATGTCTCTAGTCCATTAGTTAAAACATTCTAGAGACTCTCTAAAATCCAGAGCTTGTGTATTTTGTGTCCCTTTTTCACTGGATACTAGTGTCCTCTCTGTTATTTCCTCCATTATCGTCATATCAACCTGCCATTTATTAAGCCCCTACCATACGCCATGCACTTTAATGAGCAGTTCATTTAAATGATCCTTTAATTTTATTTAATCTATCCTCTTGCATAAAAAGTTTCCATTCCAACATCAGTTTGGGTTGTTCTCAGCCCACTCCATTGAAGCCCAAATTTCAGTAGCATCTACTTCCATATCCATAACCTTCACAATGTCCTTGAGCCCCTTTTATGCTTTCAAATACCCTGATGTGAGTCAGAAGATGCTCTCATAGAGTGGCTAAAAACTATGGCCTTCAACAATGCAAAGCATGGGCAAGGTGGTGGCCTACTTATGTTATAACTAAAGAACTGGCTTGCGGGGTCCCTAGGTATGGAATGGGTGACATTGTGACTTACTCAAGGCAGCTAGCGGGTCTTAGCAAATATCACCCCAGTGGGAACCTCAGGATTCATGAACCCTTCATACTCCTAGGCAGGAAAACAGTGTCCATTGTACCAGTTCTTACCCTGGCCCACACGTTTGAGCACATTGCCAAGGCCCCACTGGAGGCTGGACTCCAAGGTTGCCATACCCTCTGAGTTGACATCACTCTTTCTTTAAGTTTCCACCGATGTTCCTTTCTACCTTCTGCCCTAAAGCCCTCCTCATGCTCCTTTTATCTCAGGAAAGAATACATGAGATATCTAGAAATGCTTAGTTTTCCTAGATCTGGGAAACCTAGATTAGGGAACCATTATTCACAGAAATTGTGTTTATTCCATCCCAAGGGTAAGAAGACCATGGACTCTGAGGCAAAAACACAGGTCCCATGGTTTTCAGAAAACAAAAAAGAAAGTTGAGTTTTATATTAAAAATGAGAACAGGTTGCGTATTACTGCGAGAAAACATAGAATACTATACATCTGGGCTCTGTGTATTCCCAGGCCAGTCAGGCTGGACTCAAAGTCAGATTCCACCACTGCCTCACTGAATCCCCTGATGAAAATGAAGTTGGCAAACTCTTGTGTTAAGGGTGAACAGCAAATCTTTCGGCTTTGTGGGCCATGAGTAGCGTGAGTTTTCACACTATTCAGCTCTACTATTGTAGCATGAAAGCAGCCATAGACATCACATAAGCAATGAGGATGACTGTGTTCCAATTAAACTTCACTTAAAATACAGTTGTTTGGCAGATTTAGTTCATGGGCTGTACATTACAGTCCCTGACCTCAGGCAGGTTACTTAATGTTATAGGCTGAATGTGTGTGTGTCTCCAAAATTCACATGTTGAAACCTAATCCCAGAGATAGTATTTAGAGGTGAGCCCTTTGGGAGGTGATTATACCATGAGGGTAGAGTCACCATGAATGGGATTAGTGTCCTTATTTAAAAGACCCTAAAGAGTTCCATCCCCACTTCTGCCATGTAAAGACACAAGGAGAAGACAGCCATCTCTGAGCCAGAAAGTTAACTCTCACTAGACACTGAATCTGCTGATGCCTTTATCTTGGAACTTCAAGCCTCCAGAACTATAAAAAATATGTGTTTGTTGTTTAAGCCACCCCGTGTATGGTACTTTTGTTTTAGCAGCCCCAGTGGACTAAGACACTTAACCTCTCTGAGCTCATATATAATATAAGGATGGTAAAATAATGCTAATGCATGTGAATTACTTAGAAGCATACCTGGCATTCAAGAAATTCTGTTTTATTGTTGTTGTTTGTGTTATTATTAATTATGACTTTATACCCAACTGCCTACTCAGTGTTTGTATTTGGTTGTCTGATTGATATTTCAAATATAGTAAGCCCAAAGCTGAACTCTTGATCCACTCAATCAAACCTGCCCCTCTCAGCAATTTCCCATCTCAACTGATGATAATTCCATCCATCCTGTTGCTCAGCCCAAAATGTTGGTATCAATGCCAAGTCCGTTCTTTCTTTCATATCATATATCCAATCATTTAGGACATTCTGTTGGCTAAATTTTCTCAAAACCTGATTACTTCTCCCCATTTCTTCTGCTACCACCAAGTGTAAGCCCCCATTATCTCTTGGCGACAATTAGACCTTCTCATGGAAACTTAAGAAAAACCATTCCCCTATCTTTCCTTTCTGGCCAGCCCCACCCATCCTCCTGTGGCTCATTAAAATATATTAGTTTTTATTTTATTTGTATTTATTTTGAAGACTTTATAAAGTAATTGGCAATTACTGACCAGTATTACCTATGGAGCATCTCCAGCATTAAACATCGGGGTGATTTAAATTTTCAGTGGCAGGTTAAATTCCTATACCTTACCTACCAGGTACCAGGCAGAAGTTTTCTCCATAGGAGCCAGTCACCTCTTCCTTCTAACCAAGAGGTGTTAAATGTAGGCAGGGCCAGGACTAGGGGGAGGCCAGTGAGGTGTTTGCCCCTGATGCAAAACTTAAGAGGATGCCAAAAATTTGTAGTAAAGAAAAATATTATTTAAATACAATAGTCAAAAAGAATCAAAGCAGTAAACTATGGCTCCTGGCATCACCACCTGTTTTTGTCAGTGAAATTTAATTAGAAGAGACCTCTTCATCTCTGAGGGAGATGAGTGGCAACCCTGGGGGAAGAGCAGCAGGGAGCCCTTCAGGCAAGGCTGACCAGTGAGTCTCTGCACCTGTAATTGAATCCCACCAAGCATCACCTTCCAAACCCTTATGCAATGGAAAGGAAATTGGCTTGGGACACTGGGGCCCATTGCCCTAGGCAAGACTTGTAAACTCTCCTCATCCATGAAATTAAAGGTTTGGACTTCATCATCCTCAAAGGTCTTGTACTTCTGTAATTCTACAAAATGTATTCTCTAAACATTCTCTGGGTACTTAGTTATTGTATACTATTTGTCTTGTTCCCTAAATCCTGTGCAATCACACTTTTCTTGTTCTTAAACCAAGTTCCTTTCATTCTTAGCTTAAACTTTGTGGTTGGTGCTTGAATCCTGATGCAAGTATAGTTCAAGCATACCTGGGAGCAGCCTCCAAATCCCACAGAAGACTGCCTTACTAGCATCGCCCCACCCCACGGCACCCTCTGCTCTTCTTTTTGTGAAGGTGATCATGGTTATGTAAGCTAGAATCCTTCTGATTCTGTTGGCTTAATTCTCCTTGTACATCCTGTTCATAAATCTGGGTAATAATGATAACTTTAAATTGGAGGCTCAGCTAGCAGTCATTTCATTCTGAAAGTTTGAGCAAAGTGAATGGACACGTAGCAGAAAGATTTACAAAAGTTAAAAGGAAGAATGTGGGAAGAACTTACTCAGGTAAGTGAGATACTCCTTATCTGAAGAGCCTCACGCCTGGCTTTGATGAGTGAAATGAAAACAGGGAATAAGAATGAAGAATCTGGAAACAGAGGGCTCAACCCTCTTAAGCAGTGGCAACTAATACGAAAACATCATCCAGTCTTCTGTGGTGCAGATGGATTTTCTACAAATCAGTGTTAATTTGCCACTATTTTAACGATGTATTGCAAAACACATTTAAACTAACAGAAAAGACAGTATGCTTGACGTCCCCATCTTCAAGCATAACACTTTTTCTCCACCAATAAGTCTATTTCTTCCTCAAAAATTTAATAATGAATTTGTATGGATAATAACATGAACACCCCCTTTATCTATCTTTCACTGGTTTCATTTCTAACAAAAAAGAAAGATAAACTCTCAACTCAAATTACCATCTGTTCTAACCAACAGCATTCACAATTTTCCATACTTTTCTTGTCAATGAAAAACTTTTCCATTCACCACTCAGGAAACAACCTACTGGCACAAGGCTGGTTGCCACAAAGGCATATACATCTGGTGTAAGAGAAGTTAAAATGTAAATGGAAGTTAAAGCTGGTACTCTGTTCCGGACCTCTGATAACTCCCGGCTGGCCCCCTGGCTCCAGACGACCACCTGCTGACTAGTTGACTCCCTGTCTCGGACTCAGTTAATCTCTGACTATCTCTTTGCCCCTGCCCTGGGCAATTTACCCCCTCTGCTTCTGTGTCCTTGGCTCCCACTCTCCTGCTCCCTGCTTGTGCTGCAGTGACCCCTCCTCTCCCCACTTTGTTACAAAGGTATTTTACCACCCACCTGACCCCTCCTCAGCGCCCAGAATTTGGAGGCTGTCTCCTCTGGGTCCGCAGGCGTTAATAAAGTGCTCACTCCGTTGACCCCACATCATGTCAGAGTCCGTTTTTCCACAACACTGGTACTAAAAGCAGTGGCTAATAAGCAAACAACCAATCAGCCCAGATCGTTTGTCTTCAGGGTTGACTCCAGAAACATCTCTTCCTTTCCCCCCAAAGTGGCATCTGCCAGATCTTTAGTCTTCAGGTGACATATACACCCCTGACTCTTTGACCTGCCCTAAGCAGACCTCTTCTTCATGAATGTGGAGCCTGGCAGACATCAAACTCTACAACCCATTCCTGAAAGATTCATCAAAAAGAGGATAAAAAAAGCTAAGGCAAAATTTGAGCGCCCCTAAGAAGATATTAATTAACAGAATATTATCTAGGTGTTATTGAATTTTCATATTAATAGTAAATTTATTAAAATTCATTCAACACAAGGTTTTTTCCTTGTTTTTAATCTTATATATTACTTCTAAATTTAGCAAAATATAACACACATTTTTACAGGGACTTCAAGTAATATTCTGTCTTATTTAAATGTTAAATTTTAAACTCTTTTGAACACTTTAAACTTACTTTATAAATTTAGTACATTCAATTTCCTTATTAAGAACTTTCAATAACAGACATGTAAAAAAATTCTCCTTGAATACTTATAAGGGCTGTCCAGAAAAATTCCAGCCATTGTTAATATAAGGAGAATGGTTTAGACGACATTGATGTAACCTGGCAGCCAAGGAGAGTGGACTAGAATGAGCATGCATGAACAACGATGACTTCACTGTACTAGTCAGTGGGGGCAGTAGCTGCCGTTGAGTGAACATGTGTACTGCATGGATATCACATTCAAAATGACTGAGTAGGGCAATGAATCTGCATCAAATTTTGCATTAAACTTGAACATTCCTCCACAGAAACTGTCCAGATGATTCAGAAGGCCGCAGCTATGGGCAACTGGTGATTGGCAGCTTCATCACCATAACACACCACATGATGCCTGCTCATGCATCACGTCTCATGCAGAGTTTTTTAGTGAAACATCATATTGTCCAGGTGACTCAGTCCCCTTACAGCCCACATATGGTGCCCTGTGACTTCTGGCTTTTTCCAAAACTAAAATCACCTTTGAAAGAGAAGAGACTTCAGACTGTCAGTGAAATTCGGGAAAACATGACAGGGCAGCTGATGGCTATTGGGAGAACTGTGTGAGGTCCCAAGATGCCTACTTTGAAGGGGACTGAGACATCATTGTCCTACGTACAATATTTCTTGTATCTTCTTCAACAAATATCTCTATTTTTTATATTATGTGGCAGGATGCCTTCTGGACAGACCTTGTTTCTTTCAAGTCTATCAATTAAACTGATAAAAATATAAATTTTAAATTTATATTAAATAATCCCACAAATGTATAAAGGTATCAGACAATTTTAACTTCAAATTACACTGCTTAAAATCATTAAGTTGATATAGTACTCTCAAAGGCAAATTTCTTCTAAATGTTATAAACCCTTCAGATGTTAAGTACATATTTAATACAAAATATCAATATCATAATTCTCTTAAGCATGTCTACATTTATTTTCAATATTCTGAAGGTTAAAAGATTCTTAAAAGATTCTTATTCATTAGCAAGAGTTGTAGTATTTAAATAATTTTGTGGTTATCTTCTCAACTAGTGAAGATTATATAAAAATTAGATAAACTACTTAGGATATTGATTAAAATTTATTTGCAGGCCTTTAATGATCACTGTGGCAGGGACTCCAGAATTTAAACAGGGTGGATTGTCCATCATTTTGAGTGTCAGTCCTCTCAGTATTTTATTCTTTCATCTATTTAAGGAAATTTGCAATCCATGCTACGTTATAGTTTGACTGGATTCATCTACTTTGTTCTATTTTGAATTATTTTCATTATATTTCTAGCTATTAGGGCTACACAACTCATAGCTTTGTCTGTTTCCACATATCTCTAGAGTAAGACATGTCATTTTAATGGCATGCACAAAAAGGACTGGGATATACACTCTGTGAAAAGAAAGGGAAAAGGACTTAGGAATCTGGAATCAGACTCTAGTGAACTAGTGCACCCAGGGTAAGGTGCAGTTTTCCTGTGTCAAGCTCAAAGTCATTGCTATGTACTGAAAACCCATCGTGTTTTATTCATACAAACATTCCATGCTGACAAGGTTAGGAAGTGGACCAAACCAGATACATAGCTAGTAATAACTAGGTTTGCATCTAGAAGGTGTAGATTTTGCCTCTCGTGAGGAACTCATCATTTAGGGACTGGAGGATGGCAGTGGTGGTGAAAAGAGGAAATAAACAGAAACAATAGAACCTGGAAAATGAAATGCTCAATGCTCATAGACCTTACCCTTGGAGTTCAGATTGAGGGATGGGTGTGTGTGAGCACCTGTGTGTGCATGTTTGTTGGAAATGGTATGGTGGTGATGGGAGATTGAGACTGGCAATAAGACCTCAGAGCAGGTCTCTGTCTCTGAGACACGTTTAAGAATGTTTATCACCCAAGATCAATACACAGTGAGTATGAAAGATGTTGTCACATAACACTTTGGTAAACTAAATTTTTAAATTGCTACTTATCATGTCCCTCTATATCTTAAGGAAAGCATTCAACTATTTCCTATTGCTGCTTCATAAGAAAGGGTTTTTTGGCGACAAATCATCGTAGGTGTATGACTGTGCATTGATCCCCAAGCCTTCTCTGGTCTCTTTCTTGAACAGTCTAACAGCGACTACTGTTGTATAAAACTCTCTAACCACCCATTGGCAGCTGCCTGGGTTGAAAGAAAATGTACACTATGCCTTGCTATACTTTCTGGTAGAGTAAATGCTCTTAAGGAATGACAGATGTGCTTAAGGAGTGCAAGTCCAATCTCAAGAAGGATTCTCCCATCTGTTTCAAATTCATACTCTTAACTTCTTGCTTTTCTGTGCCTTTTTTAAATACCCCCATCCTCTTTATAATGCCCTTCCTTCTGACTGCTTCACTCTTCTTTGCACTCTCTGAGTAAGAAATAAAGGAAAAGCCCTGCTAATTAATGCTGTGTTAGGGAAGAGCCTCTGTGGTAAGGATGTGTTCTGGGATTTGGTTTGCATGACTGTTGTGGTCACTGCCTCAGCTTCAGGGAGGCCAGCCAAGCACATCCCTGCTCCTGTCCAAGTCACTTTGCTCTTTCTGTCTCCTTTTCTAATATGTTATCCTTCAAACAGCTATTTGATCAGCATTTTGCCGTTTACAAGCTGGTTTGCAGCTTAAAATTTTTTATTTAGAAAATCTGTGTAGCGTCATGGTTGAACATGGAAACTCTAAAAGCAGAGTTCTTGGGTGCAGAATCCATGGCTATCATGGCCTAGTGTGTGTCCTCGTGCTGATCATTTAAGCCCTTTGTGCCTCCACTGGGGACAATAATAATACCTACCTCATAAGTTTATTGTGGGGATTAAGTGAGCAAATATATCCAGAGCATTTGGCAGCATGCCAAGTGTATAACGAGCGCTAGACAAAGGTTCATGATCAGTCTTATTTGACTGGAGTGAGGGCTGAGCAGAGATTGAGTAGAGAATGTAAACTTTGGGCTAAAAGGGTGCCGCAGTGGATTTTCCACTGGTCTGGCTCTCTGGATCTGAAGGCCGTGATTAAATGAGAGTCAGCTGTGGATTTAGCTTCACTCTATTAGAATGAAAAATGTGCCAGAATTATTTCCATTTGGCCTGGATCCTTATATCCTTCCAATAATGCCCCTTTCTTATGCTCAGAGTTCTCTTGGACTCAAAAATTTAAAATCCAGCCACCACAATAGCAACCAAAAGTGAGCTGTGTCCAAGGGAAAAATTGAAACTCTGTGCCCAAAGAATAGGAGCTGAGTGGCTGGATGTATCTTGATTTGCTCTGTGAGCATCACCTTCTGAGGCTCAGGGATAATAATGGGTTGAAT
>PVKM010046449.1:0-11703 GCA_004027735.1 Carollia perspicillata
CTCATAGTTATTAACATCCACACCTAAAACAAAAGCAGACTAAGCAGACACCTAAAACAAGAGCAGAGCTACAGAAATGGAGATAACCTAAAGGTAAGCAACAGGGGAGTGGGAGGAGGGAGGGGGGAGAAGGTACAGAAAATAAATAGCATAGATGGTGGGGAGAAAATAGACAGGGAGAGGGCAAGGGTAGTGTGGGAAATGTAGAAGCTAAAGAACTTATGACACATGGACATGAACTAAAGGGGGGGAGTGTGGGTGGGAGGGGATGTGCAGGGTAGAGGGGAATGAAGGGGGGAAATAGGACAACTGTAATAGCATAATCAATAACATATATTTTTTAAAAATGTTTCTAATGTTAAGAGTTATAGTCCCCAAAACACGGTAAAAGGAGAATTCATGGTTGCAGAATCTGAGATGTAATAGGGAAATAGGATTGGGTGGCTAAGGTCAGGAAGGAATTTATGAATACCTATAATATATAATATTTTCACTAACAACCAATAAGAAGAACTCACTAAATAAAGAGAAAATCGATAACATTTTTTCCTTATCTTAAATTAGTAATAAAGCACACAATCACTTAATTTCTGTTTACTTTCCTTGGTTCATTAGAACCTGTTCAGACTTCCTCCCCTGCCAGTTTCAACAACTGTTTCCTGTGTTTAGTCCTCCATTCTAGGATCAAGACCTTTCGAGTCTACAGCAATCCAGAATGAGTGCATCTGGAATTCTCAGAGTTAGGGAAACCAGAAGCAGATTTAAATGATTTAACAACTATAATAGGATTTTCCATAAAGAAAAATCCATAGTTGGGAAGGATTTCTACACTGTGTTTAATCCTGAAAGTCCCAACCCCATCAACAATGTGTACCTTTATTCCCAAATCCATCCAAGCAATACAATGCTTGGCTTAACATAAGCACACTCTGAAAAAGAAGCCAAACTTTGGTGAGTCAAGTCACATTTTAGAGGCATCATGAGAGCTTGGTGTATGAAAGCATTTTGTGAATATGTAATGGGTTTTTCTAGGCCAACGGTTTAGAGAAGGTCAATCAAGGGCATCTGTGTGCAGCAATGGAGTGAAAAGGAAAACTCTGGATCCAGCCTTGGCCTGCAAAACCAATGGAACCGTAGCCATCATATTTCCCTCCCTGGGCTGATCTGAAATGTGTTCCCAGCCACCCAGGTTCCATTAGCTCTCTAGTTCCCTCTGCCTCCCCCTTCAGTTCTCAGATCTCAGGAGGTGGCTCTTCCTCTGCTCCTGCACGAGCATCATCCCTCCTGCTATACCTGTTGTTCCTCTCAACATTGCCTAACCTCACCGCCCTTGACTTGCGACTATTGCATTCTGCAGTCATTGCAGGAACGTCAGAGTGGGGGCAGAGGTGGGGAGGAAATGTTCTCCACCCCTGGCCTTGAATTTTACAGTCACATTTCAACATGGCCTTGCTTGGTAGACTGCCCCTCTCCTGAGGAAGATGACAGAAATCCAGGAGGGACTGGACAGGGGACTCTGAATTATGCTACATTTGAAATGAAAGCGAAATGTTCTTTATACAAAACCCTTGGGGCCAAATATGTTTTGGAACTCAAAATTTTATCAAATTTAAGAAAAGTAAACCAGTGCACTTAATGTAAGTTATGTAACACCCCCAGTAGGATCTGGGGCAGCACACTGTAATCCAACACATTAATATATCTGCGACAATTCACATGAATATTCACACTGAGTGATATAAATAACAACTATAAATAACCCCACTTCAGTTTAGGTCATGTGTTGCCACCAAATAAGTTTACATAAGGTCAGGGCTTGCAGCTAAATGACTCAAGTACAAAAAAAGCTTCGTTTTTCAGAGCTCTTTGGGGTTTGGAACTGTAGACAAGGGACTGTTGATCTGTATCATAACTGATTAAGGAAGTTGATCGAGAGTCCCAGTTCGCTTCACTGCCCTGCCTTTGTGGAAGCACACAGACATATGTTAGAGAAATCTGTGTTAACCCTTCCCTACTAACAGTTTCCCAGCTCTTTCTGTCACTTCTTTTTTCCTCCCATGTCCTCTGAACACCTTGTTTGATATGCTGGACACCGAGGGCACCTCTTCTCAGCTCCTGTGCCTGGATATGGCTTGCAATGCCTGGCCTAAATTCCCACCCTCACAGTTCACCAGGCCCCGAGCTCAGGGTCACGTAGTCCCCTCCGGCATACTGAGCATTTCCCTCAGACTTGGGGGACCAGTCCTCTGCCAGGGGACCTGCCAAAAGCCCATGTTCCCAGCACTGAGTCATCACCCCATTGGTGGTGGTATTGGTTTTGCTCCTTAGTCCCATTCAATTTTGCCTACCTCCTGGTAACACAGCTCCCAGCAGGTATATCACCCATCAGCTGGGTTTTCATCTTGTTCTGAACACTGCAAGCCCTGGATGGGGCTCTTCACTTTGGTGCTTCAGGCCTGAGATCCTACTTTGCCCCCTCAATCACCTTGGGAACTACAGTCCTGCTCCCACACCACAGATCCTTGAACAAAGCCCCGCTTCCATGCTGCGAAACCCCTGTTGAAGGTTGCCATTCCTATCTCCTCTCTGGTCTAGTGTGGGTGTCATATTTAGCAATATTTGTCCTAGGACAGAGTAGATTCTCAGATAAGTGTGATCTATGTGATAAAGAGGATAATTATATCTAAGAGTCAAATGGAGTTCCTTATTTTTCAAATCCTACAGGGGCATCTTCTGTCATTTACTGGAACAAATTCTGTGTAATAACGTGCTAGAAGGCCGAACAACCTTTAGCACCAAGTAAATTCCACAGCTTAGATTTCTCCAATCACTGTTCAAGGCTTTGCTGGATAAGCAATTTTCAATGGAAGGGATACTCACTGTGAAATAAAGTGGTTGAATTCCTCACACCATTTTTCCGGATGAAGCAAAGTAGGTGGAGGATTTCTGAAAAACAAAAGCAATTTTTTCCTTATAAAAAAGAAGTGTCCCGTTAAAGACAAAATATCAACTTGTCTACTGATCTCATTCTAAATAGCTCTGATAAAATCTTTTCTGTTTTTTCCTGGGTAAGGATCATTAATTTGTGGTAAATTATAAAGTGTCAGCCCTTATTAATTTAGCCCTTCATTTTCACTGATTCAGGGTCTCCCATGTCCATGGCTTTTGGTAGGACCTGTGAGGATTACACAGACCGGAGACATTGCTCATGGGGGGTGGACACTCTAATGAGGGGCGAGATAAGCACATGACTACTCAGATTCAGAGCTGAATATTATTAGTGTCATAAGAAAACTATAAATCTAGTGCTAGGGGCTTTAGAGAAATAGACTTTTAATTTTGCAGGATTTTCAGATCATTATATCATCATTTGAATTAATTGTGTGATACATTTAAAGTACACTCATAAATTCATCGGTCACATTTTAAACTATTTCCTATATGTCAACTTCTGCAATAAGCAGTGGAGAAAGCAAAACAGCTGAGACCATGTCGCAGACCCCAAGAGGCCTCCTAGTAGAGAGCGGGGCAGACCGCTAACATAATTACCAGAGGTCCGAGCGAACTAAAGAAGTGCAGAAAGACTCTGCTAACCAGACCACTTCCCAAGGAGAAGGCAAGAAAAAGGGGAAGGGAAAGGCCCTGAACGTGACTGAATATTTATCCAGAGACATTCGATTTTAAAAGAGAAGGGGCATTACCTTTGAAGGGGACCTAAGTTTTGCCACCCCAAAATATGCCTTTTTGGGATATTGATTTTGAGCTGTTATTAAGACACAAAAGAACCCTTGACCCTCTGCCTTTACCTTCCTAAAGAAAGTCAGATAGAACCATCTGCTGCCAGGAAGGGAGCGTCACCTGGACATCACAGAATACACTAAAGGAGGCGGAGAGGGAGAAATCTAGCAAAACCTGTTTGCTCACCTCCTTCTCTGCCCAGCTGTTTCTGGGTGGCCCAGTAACAATTTGCTTCCCACATGTTTGCTCTTTCTCATCCACCTATAAATTACATGCTTTCTCTTTAAAATGCCAGGCCCCTTCCCCATTCTCCTTTGTCAAGAATGGCATGTAAGCCTCAACTGCCCAGTGCCTCCTTGGGTCTCATATTCCTGTGGCACCTCCACATGTGCATCCATAATACATTTCAGACATTTTCTCTTATTAATCCGTCTCTGTTAATATGATTATTAGCCCAGCTAGAAGAACTTAGAAGGTGGAAGGAAAGTTTTTCTTTTTCTTTTTCACCCTCACCCCTTTAATTGGTAAGGTTTTTTTCTAGCCATTAGTGGAAATAGGGACTTGTGGGCAAGTCAAGTTCAGGAAATGAAGAAAGTTACATTTTTACACACCTGAATTATGACTGTAAATTTTAAATCCATTATATGTGATCTTTGTTTTTACCTGAGTTCTAACTGCTTCCTATAGCCATCAATTGCCCAGTTTCAATGGGGAGAAAAAATGAGAGTGATAGGAATAACCAGAAATAAAAACTGTATCAGGTAATGTGATTGCAAGTTGCCTCTCAATAACCATTCTTTCTCATTTCTTATGATACAATTTTTATTCTGGCATAATGCTGCTATAGAAAAACTACATTTTCCTGAATTCCTTGAAGCTAGATATGGCCATGTGACTGAGTTCTGGGCAATGACATATAAGTAAAATGGTTCTATAGTGTTTCCAGAAAGTCCTCGCAAAAGAAAGGAGACATGCCATATTTCTTCTTCTCCCTTTCTGCTTCCTGGAGCGTGTATGTGATGGCTGGAGTTTGAGCAGCAATTTTGGACATGAGGTTAACTTGAAAATGAAAGCCGTGAGCCAAGGAAAGCAAAGAATATAAATAGGAAACTAGGTTCCTGATGACACTGCAAAGCTACCATACTAGTTCTAGACTGCTTCCCCCAGTCTCCCTTGAAGTAGAAATAAACTTCCATCTTCTTTAATCCACACTTATATGCAATTAATCCTAATAGAGCCAAAAGTATTTCAGAATATTACCCCATCAGATAGAACACAATTCGATGAGTGATATAATAGAAGCACAAGCATAAAGTTATGTGGGAGTGGAACTAAGAAGAGACTTTATCCAATGTGGGAAGTCCCAAAGACTTTATAAAGAAGATAAACATGAGATGACCCCTGAAGATTAGGTTGGATTTTTCAAGATAAAGAAGGAGAGAGAAGCCATTACAGGCTTAGAAAACACCATGTATAAAGTCACAGGGGTATAAAAAATGTCCAGTAGATCAAAGAATGGGAGTAGTTTGGGGTCTAGACTGTATGAATCTTCTGAGTCTGGAGAGAGAGCAGGAGGCAAGGATGAGATGGGAAGAAAACATGATAAGAGAGGAAGTGTATAATTTCCCTGGTCTGCATGAGAATTTAATTGTCCTTCAGATCATCTGACTCAAAGACGCAAAGGAAAATTATCAGTGTACTCAGCTAGAAAGAGTAGCAGCGGAAGGTTGCCCTTCAGTTATTCTGGAAGCTGCCTCTTTATCTCATTCATTCTCTAAAAAAAGATTTGTCTTCATCTTTACCCAGAATTTTTAAATAATAAAAGTACGATCGTATAACTTCTGCTTCCATACTAGTTGTGCTGGCCTGTTCTTACTGGCTCCAGTGTTTGAGGCTCTACATCCACAGCCTCCCAGCTCACCTCTGTGGGTGTCAGTGTGGCACCTCTCAGTAAGCGGGTTGTCCAAGGTCATCTCTATAACCCATTCCAGGACTTGAACTTACCTTGCTCTTCTCAGGTTTGCTGCTCATTCTGTTCTCACTAAGGCCAGTTTCATGAAGAAGACCTACTTAAGCAATTTACTGTCTAATAGACTTAATTCACCCCCAAAGCAGTTAACCATGACCACTTACAGACAGAGTGTACAGACTTGATTAAAACCACCCCAGTAGACTTGACACTGGCCAGCTGAGCATGGAGGGACAGCCTTTTGCTGCAATTATAGAACGACTTGGCAAGGATCCACTGGAGAAACTGATGGCCAGTGTCCACTCTTGCATAGAGAACACTGTACCTTCCTGTTTTCAGGACCTATGGACAGGGGCTGTCATTTATGTGTTGGCTGAACCTCTGCAGCAGGGCACAGAGGACAACAGCAAATCACCGCTCACCTAGACCATTGCCAATGCCTGATGGCTTCACATGGACCCCACACAGGGAACATCTTTGAAGCTCAGCATTACAGGAATTTGGGGGTAAACTTTTTTATTGATTTTAGAGAGAGGGGAAGAGAGGGAGAGAAACCTCGATGTGAGAGAGAAACATCAAACAGTTGCCTCCTGCACACGCCTCCACCGGGTACCAAACATGCAACCTAGGCATGTGTCCTGACCAGGAATTGAACTGGCGACCTTTCAGTTTGCAGGATGACACCCAACCAACTGAGCCACACTGGTCAGGGCAGGAATTTGGTTTTGAGAGAAGCTCATTTGACCTTGTAGATGCCTCCCCTTTCCTGGAGTCCATCTATCATACTTAAGTTCAGTAAATTGAGATCTTTGAGAATCTGAAGGATTTAGAGTACATTGTTTCCACTGGCAATATAAATTCTAGTTCTCTCACCATCCAGGGAAACCACCAAATAGTAACAATGGTACCTTCTGCCTTCCCTCAAAACTAGAGATACAAGCTGCAACCCTGTCTAGAGGATCTCTCTCTAAACGGAGGTGAGATGCTTTGTATTGAGTATGATGGGAGAGTCAGTGCATAGCTGCGATTCAGAGGCAGGCAGGCATCACTCGCTATGTGTATGGATGCTAAGAGCCTACAGGATGTATGACTGGTGAGTGGCTGGAAGACCTATTAATCTGAACAACCAGCTCTCAACATACCAAGGCAATGTAGAAAAGAGATCGGTCGGGAAGAAAAATGACTACATTAGATTTGAGTTTTGTCTACTTGAATTTTATTCCTGTGCTTTGGACCCAAAATTCAGTTTTATAAAGCTCTCCTGCACACAGATAACATTCAAGCTATATGAGGCTAGAAGCAGGGGTGATGCTGAAGAGAGCCCTGAACGTATTACATGCCCATTACTGATATCATAATCCTAGGTCCAGCAGATACCATGGAGACAAAGTTAACCTTCTTCCCCACAAATGTCTGTGAAACGAAATGATTTGCTGAACAATCAAACTGAAGTCATTTTAGCTCCTGAAATAGAGAAGCAGATGATTGGACCTAGGTGGGCACCTGGCCTCAGGACAGCCAATTCTAATTTAATTTTGTGACTACAGCGTGACTTAAAATAAGCTGCTCGATCTGATGCTCTTTAGAAAGTATTTTTTCCACTTTGAACTAAAAACAAAACAAAACAAAATAGGAGAGAATAGGCAGTTTAGTAATGAGAGCTGAAGCCGAGAGATCTGTGATGAGAACTCAGACAGGAGAGGCTACAGAGCTCAGTGTGCAAGCTGAAACTTTAGGAAGCAGAAGCTATGAGCAGGCAGAAAACCAGGGAATAAAGAGAAAACGGGCCAGGTGGAGCAGGGAGAAAGAAACGTGTCCCAAGGCAGAGACCCTGATGGGACACCATAGAGGTTATTGGACTCTTACTTTTAGGAGCACTTCCCCTCCAGTGTACCTAGAATGAATACTATGGGCCCCAGCACTACGTCTCAGCCCTATTCTCCTGGCAAGCTACACCTTCACTAAGGACTCACTATATGTTGAAGCCTTCCTAATTTGTACCTCCTGCCTCGATTTCTCCTTTTGGTCCAGGATATCTAACTACTTCCTGGATTGTTCTCTTTTGATTTCCCAGGAGCACATTAAAGTCAGCATGCTCAAAACCAAACCCATCCTCCTCCCCTCAAGCTGCATCCACCTGGCTGTTGAAGTCAGAGATTGGGTTCTACCCTCTCCCTTAACCCCACATCCAACTAGAGAAGGCAGAATAACAGATCCCCCAAGAAGTCCACATTCCAATGCCCAGAACCTATGCATACGGAGGATTGCCTTGGAGTGTCTTGATGGACTCAATTTAATGTTAAACCCTTTAAAGCAGAAGAGAGAGGCTGACATAAAAAAAAAAAAGAGTCAGGAGAGAGTCAAAATATAACAGAGACTCTACCTACCATTGTTGGAAGACAGGGGAAGGGAGTCAAAGAATGCAGGTGGCCACTGGAAGATGGGAATGGGCCTCAGCTTATACCCAGCAAGGAAACAGGGATCTCAGTTCTACAAATGCAAGGAAGTAAAGTCTACGAATAACTTAAATAAAAAAGGAAACCAGTTCTCCCCTAGAGCCTCCAGAAAGGGGTGCAGCCCTGCTGACACCCTGATTGTAGCCCAGTGAGACCCATGTCAGATTCCTCACTGTTATAACTGTCTGTGCTGCTTTAAAATGCTAAATTTGTGGTAATTTGTTATGACAGCAATACAAAATGAATATATCAATCAAACACCAAATCCTACAAATTCTGTTTCCTAAATTTCTTTCTCCCCATTCCTTCCGTCCTTATTTATGTATTTATTTATTTATTTAGTTAGTTAGTTTTAGAAAGAGGGAAAGGGAGAGAGAGAGGGAGAGAAACATGAATGTGTGGTTGCCTCTTGGTGTCCCCTATTGGGGACCTGGCCTGCAATCCATGCATGTGTCCTGACTGAAAATTGAACCAGAGACCTTTTGATTTGAGGCTGGCACTCAATCCACTGAGCCACACCAGCTAGAGCCCATTTCCTCTTTTATGTTCTAGTTCATTCACTCAACATCTCATACTGAAATAACTCCAGTAGCCTCCTTATTTTATCCCATCTAGCCTGAACTGCCTTTAATCTATCTTGCACTTGGCAGCTAGAATTTCTTGATAACATACAAATCTGATATTATTATTTCCATGCTCAAAATTCTTCGGTAGATCTGCACTGACAGCCTGATGAAATCTCAACCCTGTTACATGAAATACAAATGGTCTTGCCTGTGCATCTACCTGACTTCATCTCAAACTACCTCTGCATGCTCACGCAAAGCTACAGTCCTGTACTGCACAGTATTTACTGCTCTTAAAGCAGGTCTTCTTTCATGTCGCAGGACCTTTGCACATGCTGTACCTTCAGTTTAGAGTGCTCTCCTCAATTTGCTTTACATGGAAGCTTCTGTTCATGCTTCATGTGTATCTTTAGGGCTCAGCGGAGCAGCACTTAGCAAAGTTTGCTGAATGACTACCTGAATGAATGTACACAAACATGCATATATTTTAAGTAAGCCAAGAAATGATGCCAGGACAAAATAAGACTTGGTCCCCAAAGTAGTATAAAATTCAACTATGGAACAGCTCCTTTGAATATGAGCAAATTATGACTAAATTATACAGAACAAGCATGGTTTGAGGAGCAAAGGAGTCCCCTTAGGTGGTGACTTGAGCTGGATTGACAATACATAAGCCTCATTCTTCCACTTTTGAAGCCCAAATGTCCCTAGGTCTCGGAACATATCTAACCAAAATTAACACAAAATCATGACTTTAAACCTCATGGTGGGTTGGAGATAGAAGAGAATAAATAATAATCACCACTAGCTACACTGTGTGCTTACTGCCACCACGCGCCATGCCAGTGCTTCACGTACAGACAGCAGGATATAGACAGCAGGATATCACAGCAATCTTATGGCCCAGGAAGTATGATTCCATTTTCACAAGTGGGGAAAAGTGAGCTTAAAAGGAGACATTTTCTTAAAAATATTCAACAAAAAGTGGAAGAGTCAGGTTTTAAACTCAAGTATTTTTGTGTCTAAACCCCCTATGCCTCATTTTTTTTTCTATATTTTATCTCAGGCAGAGCCTGTTAGTTTGAAAGATGAATTAAGGAACATATATGTAAAAAAATGACAGAAAGCCAATTAGCAAGCAACACCTCCTGAAGGTGCAAAATGAAGTCCTCAAACATTAAAGTACATTCACCAAGGAGAACCTGA
The DNA here is from genome assembly GCA_004027735.1 of Carollia perspicillata. Lineage (NCBI taxonomy): Eukaryota > Metazoa > Chordata > Mammalia > Chiroptera > Phyllostomidae > Carollia > Carollia perspicillata. Next base: position 9,936 of record PVKM010046449.1, read on the forward strand.
GCAAAGGATTTCTCAATGAGGCTGAGTTAATTAAGAAAGACTTTGGGAAGTTGTGAATTTCAAGGTGGATCCTAATCAGAGGGGACATAAACCAGTTGGTGAAGGGAGGAAGGTATTAGGGAAGGAGAGGGGAAATATAGAGAGGAGATTTCTAGACTGAGGTATAATAATGAATTAATAATCATTAAAATAAAGTTAGACATCTGGGAGTATGTTCAAAAGGTATTCTAACCCTGGCTGGTATGGCTCAGTTGGTTGGAGCATTGTCCTGTAAACCAACAGGTCATGGGTTCAACTCCCACTTAGAGTACATGCCTCGATCGTGGGTTCGGTCCCCAGTCAGGGCATGTACACGGGGCATCGACTGAAACCAGTCAATGTTTCTCTCTTGCCCCAGTGTTTCTCTCCTTCTCTCTCTCTCTCTTTTCTCCTCTCTCTGAAACCAACAAGCATGTCCTTGGGCCAGGATTTTTTTTTAAGGTATTTTATGTATTTACTCATAAAAGCAACAAAGCAAGACATTTGAGCACAATTAAGCATTCTGAGATGATCAATCATGGCAGCATAGCTGCCATCTGGATCACAGCTGGTAGATCCATTAACGGGCTTGATGGTGAGGTGTGTGCCTGTATCCCTTCCCTCAGGATCACCAGCTAACCACAGCCAAAATGACTTTGCTCCCTAAGTCATCCCTTACCTATTCAAAATTATTTTAAATTTTGAAATACCTATTTGTAATACATGAGTCCATCCAATGCAAAAAATTTCCCAACACAGGAACATGGAAAGCAAAAACCAAATTCCACTTCACTACCATCTCTAATCTCAGTCTCTTCCCCGGGTCAGTGTGACTTGTATTCTCTCAGACCTTTTTATATGCATTTTAAATATTTGCTATAAAAATATTATGTATTTTTTCTGTGCTATAAATATATAATATATACTGTTCTGCTGTGCTATAAATACATATATAAGTACAACATAAATTTTATAATATATTAGTTTCTACAATGTAATTTTAGTTGGGAACAGTAGAATGGGATCATTTACTACACATAAATGTCTTGGTACTAATTTTTTGCGTTCTAAAAATCATCCCATGCTACAGTGCAGCAATTCACCCACTGGTGACAGACAGTTTCTGGGTTTGTTTTTTTTTTTTCACTATTAGAAAGAAGGCTAAAATAGTTTACACATGCCATATGTCATATGTGATTTGAAACTTTTAAAAGGTTTCTTAGAAAATGGTAAATACCTCTTGTCGGTGAACATTTAGGACCCTACCATGTAACCTAAATGCAGAGACAGCCGACACTGGTGGCTTCATTTTCGGGAGCTGGCCCAGTGAGCACTGCCAGAGCAGAGGACGAGGTGACTGCCAAATGGCCCTGCAGGGTTGTGAAGGGCGCTCTTGGGTCACTGCTCCAGAGAACACACCGTGAAGAGGAGCTGTATGTAAGTTGTTCCTACTCACTAGCGTCAGCCTTTGAACCTCTGCTGCTGGGTTCCATCCTGCCACTTGCAAGGATCTGCTACCTGGTTCTAGTAGTGGGTATATCTGGGTAATTACCTTGGCATATGAGGCACAAACCAAACTTTATTCAAAACATACATGCACTATAATTCTGCTAAAGAGGAAACACTTGAAAAAAATTAAATAGTTGGAAATACCTCTTTAAAATCAGAAAACAGACATGAAGATGATACAAATCAGAATCGTAATGCTATGCAATTCACTGCGATATGTCCAGGTTGGAAAAGACATTCA
>PVKM010046450.1:0-11699 GCA_004027735.1 Carollia perspicillata
TGATGCCTGCTACAAAACAGTGCTGGGAGGAAGCAGAGTCACATTCCCAAGAGCTGAGAGTTCAGAAAGCTTCCAGAAGGAAGCAATATTTAGAAAGAGGCCAGAAAAAATGAGTAATAGTGATGTAAAAGAGGAGGTACAAGGACAGCAACCTAGAGGGAAATCATTCCAGAAAGACGTAAAAAAGTGCTCATCTTTCATGACTTAGTATGCAGTCTCTCCCTTGTTTGCTCTCATTTCCAAATAAAATGATTCATAAAACACTGCTGGAATTTATGTCAGGGCTAAATGTCTGGATCATATTTATAACTGAAAGGATTCCACAAAGATTTGGGGGGAAACCATTCACTTTCTCCACTTATTCAATAAAACCTTTCTCAGAATTCAATATATCCTAGGTAGACCAAGAACATAGCATTAAGATGCTTCATAATATATGGGGAAGTTTTTTAAACTGAGAAATATCTAATATTCCCTCAGTCTCCCCAGTTTTGTAATTGAGAGACTGAAATAAATGAGAGGGATAGAGTGAAATCTTTACATTACACTAACTTGTTTCCCCAACTAAATTTTAAATTTCTCTTGATTAGAGATCTTACCTTGAATGCCCCTTACTCCTACCATGTCTAGTACAAGACAGATTCAAAAATGTTTATTAAACAAATGGATAAATTGTTCAGCACATTTTAAAGAAACATCATGGTTTCTGAAACACCTAAGAGTTTTTTTTTATTTGGTTTGGTTTTTTATGTTAGTCTCCTCCTCTTGTGATCCAGTTCGGTCTTGAAGAATGACAGCAACCATGGAATGGAGAAGTTTCCTTCCAAATTATGTATGCAAGATAGCTCAAGAGCTCCCTGACTGCCCCATAGCTCAACTGTAGCTATGACAAAATCTAGGAGTTCACACTCAGCCTGTTCTCTAACCCTAGGGTTGTATTCACATTAAGTAACAGTGCCAGCCCCACCACATACACAGAGGTGGAACTGCAAAATGATTAGATCATAGGCTTGAGAGTCAGATTGGCTGGACCTAAATTTTGACTCTGGCAATCATTAATATTATGGTCATGGCACATTTTTTAACATCTTCCTGCTTCATTTCCTAACCTATACAATGAATAGAAGATTGGACCAATGAATAGAAGATTAGGTAGCTGACTAAATCTTCATTGCCCAAAATTCTTCCACTTCCCTAAAGAATTTAGCTGCCATATCCAAACCAATTAAAACCTCAGCCTTCTGGTGATTTTTCTAAGTACCAGTGACCTACACATCTAAGGTATTTTGACAACCTACTTTGTTATCACCCAACTGGTAGCTCACAGTTTCTAACCACAGGCTCTTTATCTTCTATGTTCCTTATACTCTCACTCTCATTATGCATCCTAGAAACCTTGATTTCACTCACTAATTCAGCAAACAAAAATGTACTGAATGCCTTTTTTCTCCCATGTACTGTTTCCTTGATTCTTCCATTTTCATTCAATCTATAGGACACCCTCTACACCCAATTTCCTTTTCTTCCTGTAGTTAATTATTTAAACTTTTTCTCCACTAAACCCTCAAATTCGTTGAACACATTTTTTTTCTCTTTGCTGTCTCAGTTTCCTCAAAGGAAAACAACTATTAATTCTCAGTTTGTCCTTGGACAGTTTCATCTTTCTGAAGATTAAAGAAGTAATAGTCAAAATTGCTTTACTAGAAATCATATATTACTAGAGGTTAGAAGTAAATTTGTACTCTCACCTCATACTACATATCAAATAAATCTGATTGCTTATACACTCAACCATTTTTTTAAAAAAAATTCCAACAATTACAGGAAACTCAGGGTATATAGTCCCAATAAGCCTTTCTTTTAAAAAATGTAGAAGACCACTCTGGCCAATGTGGTTCAGTTCTTTGAATGTCATCCCATAAACCCAAAGGTCATGGGTTCAATTTCCTGGTCAAGGCATATGCCTAGATTGCAAGTTTTGTCCCCAGGTTAAGGGTGTATAAGAGAGGCAATCAATCAATGTTTCTCTTTCACATTGATGTTTCTTTCCCTCGCTCTCTATCCTTTCCCCTCACTCTGAGATCAGTGAGCATGTCCTTGGGTGAGGATAAGAAAAATAAAAATAAGTAAATAAAAATGTAGAAAACCAACTTTAGCCAAACAAGAGATAAGTGGTAAAAACTCTTAAAACAGAACTATGACAGTCACCTAATCCACTTAGCTATAATAGTAACTAAAACAAACAAAACTATAGAGATTTTTGCTAGAAAACAGAATGTAAGCATCATAACCTGTGATATCATTGGCATGCTGTAAATAACAAAAGCTGGAAGAGGTCAGGTAGAGAGATTTCCTTATCATTTTTAGCTTGGTACTATATATATAATATATATATTATATATAGTGTGTGTTCATTTTTATATATACAAATATGCTAAATATGTAAACATATTAAAGTTTGTTTTAACAAGTTATATATGAAACATATACTATATTAAATATAGTAATTTACATATTATGTATAATATAGGACATTACATATAATATCTAATCCTATATACTATATTATACTCCCATATAATATCCTGTGTGCTATATATAACATATAATATAAACTATACTACATACTATATATACCATATATAGTAACATATAACTATATATAAAACAAATATATAACTTGTTTATTAAAATACACATTTTAAAGAAAATAAGTGTAAACATAAGATAATTTAATGAACAAAAATATAGTAGATGACAGGAAAAATTGAGGCAAAGTATTAAATAAATCATTTTGGTCAGGCATCAATAGATATTGCTGAAGAAACATGCCTTTTGACCTAATGATTCCACGGCTGGGAATATACCCTAAGAATCCTGAAACACTAATTCAAAAAAATTTATGCACTCCTATGTTCAGTATTACTTACAATAGCCAAGTGCTGGAAACAGCCTAAGTGCCCCCCATCAAATTAGTGGATCAAAACCTGTGGTACATTTACACAATGGAATGCTACACAAAGAAAAGAAAGAAGGAACTCCTTTTGCAACAGCATGGATGGAACTGGAGAATATTATGCTAAGTGAAATAAGCCATACAGTGAAAGACAAATACCATATGATCTCATCTGTAAGAGGAATTTAATGAAAAAAATAAACTGGTGAGCAAAATAGAACTAGAGGCATGAAAACATGGAACAGACTTACAGTGACCAGAGGGGAGGAGAGAGGGGGATAATGGTGGAAAGCAGGGGAAGGGACTAGTTAAGGAACATGTATGAATGACCCATAGACGTGGATCAACAGTGGGAGCAGGTGGTGGGCTAGGTGGAGGAAGACAAAGGGGAAAAAATTGGGACAACCATAATAAAATAACAACAAAAAGTTTAAAAATAAAAAAAAAGAAAGAAAAGAAATGATCTCAGATAAAAGAATTTCCCAATTGAAAAAAAAGAAAGAAAGAAACAGAAGATGGCCCTGACCAGTGTGGCTCACTTGGTTGGGTGTCCTGAAAAGTCCAAAGTGAAAAGTCATGCGTTTGATTCCAGTCAGGGCACATGCCTGGGTAGTGGGTTTAGTTTCCAGTTGGGGACTGAACAAGAAGCAAATGATCAATGTTTCTCTCTCATATGGATATTTCTTTCCCTCTTTTTCTCAATACCTTCCCCTCAATCTAAAAATAAATAAGTAAAATCTTAAAAATAAAGAAACAGAATATGAGATATTTTATGTAAAGTCATTGTGTATGTAAATTTATATGTCATGTTACAGGAAGATAATCACTAGAACAAAAATACAAACATTCTGATTTTTTAGAACGTACATGCACAAATGCTCTTAAATTTCAACTCAGTAATTACAGTTATAGGATACATGTACAAGATTATTAATTTCAATACTACATTAGCAAATTTTGGAAAAATCTGTATGTCTACCAATAGAGGACTGGTTAAAGCATGGTATAACCATACAATGGAATATTGTGTGTACATCTTAATAGGTGACTGACCCAGCTCAGTATGTACTGAAATGAAAAGATTTCAAAATACATCTTCTCATTAAAAAAGCAAAGCACTGAACAATGAATATAATATGCTACCATTTATCTAAAAAAAGAGAATAGCTGTAGTTTATTGTTTATGTATCAATAGACAAAAATAATAATTTTTTCAATATTTTAATGTTTTAACATCTTATAAAATAGTAGTTAAAATAAATATGTAACTATTTGTGTACATGGTTTTTTAAAAATATTTTATTTAGTTAGTTTTTAGAGAGAGGGGATGGGAAGGAGAAAGAGTGGGAGAGAAACATCAGTGTGTGGTTGCCTCTCACATGTTCCCCACTGGGGACCAGGCCTGCAACCCAGGCATGTGCCCTGACTGGGAATCGAACCAGCGACCCTTTGCTTCACAGGCCCGTGCTCAATCCACTGAGCTACACCAGCCAGGGCCTGTGTACATGTTTTATCGAAAACTCACAGGACTTTAATTGTGGCAATTCCTGGATTGGACATTTTGGTGGTAACAAGAATTAAAATATAAATCCATTTTTAAGGTTAACTGAGATAGGTTTGGCTGTGTACCCATGCCACATTTTTTGCCATTTCAGCTTTGGTGTGGATAAGAGGCCTACCTTTCCCCATTACAGGAACACCTTCAGAATGACCTCACACCCTAAAGCACCCCTGGATCTAGCAGTTTCACCAGCAGGGACTGAGCTGAGAATACAGGGAATCCTGTCCCACTCAGACCCTACACCCACGTGAACACCACCTCTGGTGCCACACATAACAGAGCTACCGTCCTTAGCCTTCTAGACACTTGCTCGCTGCAGGGGGATCAGCTAGACACCCTGCTGGAGGTGTGGGACCGCTTGGGATGCAAGAAGGAAGATGGCGGGGATTTCCTAAGGGTCGAAGGCAGGAGCTTCAGGAAAGGTGACAGACTTCAAAAATGGCTCCTCCCTTGTCAGTTTTGCTCTGTTCTGGGAGGGTCAGTTGTCTGCCTCACCTGCTCATCCACCCCAGTGAAGGGGTGCTGACTCTCAGGAGGGCAAAGGGTAGAACAGGATTATCTTCATAGTCCAGTTTGCCAGTGTCACCTTCCACATTCCCTCTGAATGTGGTCTGACCCTTTATACAACTGTTCAACTTTGTCAGTACTTGGATGCTTGAGACCAAGAGGCCTATAATGGCATTAGTCTTCCACATGTTTCCTGTGAGGCTGTGACCCATGTGACTTAGCAAAAAGCTGAGCCTTTTACATCAGATAGGCAAGCCTTTTAAATATAATGCACAATTAGACAGGCAGGCTATTTTACTACACCAACTACCCTAATCATTTTAGTTAACAGTGAGCTCTGCACTCTCAATGTCCAAGTACCTATGGGTTATCGGCTTTGTTCCTCTAAAAGACACAGTTCTACCAGGTGACCCCCATTCAACCACTGTTTTTGTCCTTCAGGCCTATGGATGAATGTCTCCCTGCTATTGCAAATGTTAGTGTACAGCACCATCCCTCAGTGGTTTCCTTCGATCCTGCCCTTTATTAAACTTAACTGGATTACCAAGTTTGAGCCTATCATCTGTTTCCTCCTGAGCTCCTGCTGAGTTAGAGAAAGCTTTATGTGCAAATTTACCAAAAGGGTGTTCACAAAATTGAAAGAAGGCAATGTGGTTGGGCTAGTAAACTAGGAGGAAAGTAATGAAAGATGAGATGGGAAGTAGGCCAGGGTCAGCCATATCATGATGAATCTCTCAAAGAGGTTTGAATTATATTTCAAGTAAAATTGGGAAGCTACCAACGTGTTTCCAAGGGGAAATACTTTTATTTTTATTCATCTGCATGTGCCATCAAGCAACTGATGGCACAACTGCTCAGCCTTTTTAGCACCTGATATTAATTCTCATGCTTGTTACCTTAGTGTCTCAAGATGAATGCTGTACCTCCAACAACTCAACTGTGTCCTATGCAAGAAGAGGAAGGGCAAAGAGCAAGAGGCAAAGGGCATGTCCACGCTGCATCTGCTCACTTCTAAAAAGGCTTTTGAAGTGCCACCTGGAGACTTCTGGTCAAGATGACAGCACAGGTAATCACAGCTCACCTCCTCACACAACCAAATCAAAATTACAACTAAAATATAGAAGAACCATCATTTAGAAATTGAGTTGAATGGAAGTCTGACAACCACAGAATTAAAGAAACCACATCCATCCAGATTGGGCCACAGAGTTGGCAGGCAGGTGCCATTACTGAGATTCTATCAACCAGAATAACACTGTTGGCCCTGCCCTGGAAATCCCCAGAGACTCCATCCTGCCCAAATTATGGGCCCACCCAAGCTGCTTTTCTACCTGAATGGCTAGTCTTGCCTCATGCTTCACAACTTTCTAAATCCTTTCAAACAAGTAAGAGCCAGCCTCAGTGAGCCCCTAACACATAATGCCTCTTGCTAAGGGAACCCAGGCCCAGCACTAAGAGTAACCAACCTAGATTCACAGCTTGTCTTTTCCTGGTAATCTCCAAGCCCAACACAAATAGCAGCCATCTCAAATTGCTTTATAGCTCAGGCAGGTTGGCACTGGGCAAAACGAAGGTGCAGGCCAACCTTGGCCTGCACCACCTGAGAAATCCCAGATCCTGCACACCCAGTGAACAACTATAGACCATGTCAGAGCACCACCACCCTGTGCTTGCACGGCTGATCCTCCATAGAGGGCAGAAGTTGGTGGTCAGTGTTCACAGCCAGTCCTTATAGCTGGGTAGTCTGGGTGATTCCCTTCCTTTGACTTCCTAACTGCAATCAAGGCTCAACTACAAGAAGAGGATGTACTCAGCAATGCAAAGGGTGCCCCTTGAGTACCCAGCTTTGCTGACAGGGGAGGCTGTCCACTGGACCCTATAGGACACCTACAGCCACACTACCAAAATGTGGAATCATATCAGCTGTACCTAATACAAAGAAACAAACCTGAGGAGGCTACCAAAATGAGAAGTCAGAGAAATATGGCCTAAATGAAAGAACAGGTCAAAACTCCAGAAAAAGAAAAGTGTTAAGATGGTGGAAGAGTGAATGGAAGCCACACTAACCTTCTCCCAGGAAAAATCTGGAATTATAACTAAACTGTGGAGAAATCACCTAGAACAAACAACTGAAAAATAGTGACAGAGAAGACTTATAACCTTGGACACAGAAGAATCAGCTTCAAAACAACCTGACTAGACATGCACAACAGCATAAAAGACATGGTTGGTGGAGTGACCCTCAATTAATGAGCTGGAGAGAAGAGCCCACCAAAGAATGATCCAACAACAATCAAAACCCAATTACATCCAGAGAGCCAACATAAATGGCATAAAGGGCATCCAAAGAGCATCAAGTTCAGAAGATCAAGGAGACTGCACCACTGAATCTCACAAGTCTCCTACCATAGAAGTTCACAACACAACTCAAGGAGTACAAACAGATCAACTTCAGAAGCAGAGGCAAACAAGAAGAGTCTCACAAATAATGGGAAGACAACAAACAACCCCCCCAAAAAAAGGAAAGGAGGAATCCTCAGAAAGAAGGTTAAATGAAATAGAGGGCAAGTCAGCTATCAGGTATTGAGTTCAAAACAATGGTTATAAGGAAGCTCAAAGAGCTCAGTGAGAATTACCAAAAACTACAGAAAAGCTACAAGAAACTTACTGGAAATTTTACCAGCATGAAAAAGGACATAGAAACTATCAACAAGTGCCAAGAGGAACTGAAGAGTACAATCTCTGAATTGAAGAAGATAGTAGAAAGAATCAAAAGCAGGCTAGACAAAGCAGAGGATAGAATCAGCGAGCTAGATGACAAGGTGGAAAAAACTCCCAGAAAGAACAAGAAAAGGAAAAAGACTCAAAAACAATGAAGAGAGTTTAAGAGAACTGCAGGACAACATGAAACATAATAATATACATATAATAGGGATACCAGAAGGAGAAGAGGAGCAGGGGATAGAAAACCTGTTTGAAAAGAAATGATAGAAAACATAACTAATTTGATGAGAGAAAAAGTCACAAAACTCCAGGAAACACAGAGAGTCCCAATCAAGAGGAACCCAAAAAGGCCTACTTCAAGACACATCATAATTAAAATGCCAAAATTTCAAGACAAAGAGAGAATCTTAAAGGCAGCAAGGGAGAAAGAGGAAGTAACATAGAAGGGAGCCCCAATAAGGCTGGCAGCTGACTTCTCAATGGAAAAACTATAAGCCTGAAGGGAATGGCAAGAAATATTCCAAATAATGAAAAGCAAAGGCCTGCAACCAAGACTCTTTACCCAGCAAGGCTCTCAATTAAAATGGAAGGAGAAATAAGTGGCTTCCCAGACAAAAGAAAGCCAAAAGGGTACACCATCATGAAACCAGCACTGTAAGAGATGCTAAAGGGACTGCTTTAAAAAGGGAAAGAAAACGAGAGAGGAACACAGGCACCAGGGGAGTAAAATGGCAATGAATAAGTGTCTATTGATAATAACGTTAAATGTAAATGGATTAAGTGCTCCAATCAAAAGACATAGGGTAGGTAAATGGATAAGAAAACATGGCCCACACATATGCTGTCTGCAGAACCCACCTAACAACAAAACACCTCACAGACTGAAAGTGAAGGGTTAGAAAAATATATTCCAAGAAAATTAACAGGAAAAAATAGCCAGGGTAGCAATATTTACATCAGACAAAAGAGACTTCAAACCTAAGGCCATGAAAAGAAACCCAGAAGGACACTTTATAATATGGAAGGGAAGAGTCCATCAAGGAGACATAAACATTATAAACATATATACACCCAACATAGGAGCACTAAAATATATCAGGAAAATATGGAGGAATTTAAGAAATATATAGACAGCAACACAATTATAGTAGGGGATTTTAACACTTCACTGTCAAAAATGGATAGCTCTTCCAAACAAAATATCAAGAAACATATTGGAGCATTGAATAATGCCCTGATTCAGATGGACTTAACTGGATATATAGAACCCCTTGTCCCAAAGAAGTGAAATACACAATCTTTGCAAATGCACTTGGAAAATTTTCAAATATATACCACAAATATAGGACACAAAACAAGCCACAACAAATTCAAGAAAATTGAAATCATATCAAGCATTTTCTCCAACCAAAAGCGGCTGAAACTAGAAATAAATCTCAAGGGAAAAACTGAAAAACACTCAAACTCATGGAGATTGAATAGCATGCTATTAAACAATGAATGGGTTAAGAATGAGAGCAAGAAAGAAATCAAAAAGTTTCTGGAAACAAATGAATATGAACACACAACAGTCCAAAACTTATGTGACACTATGAAGGCAGTCCTGAGAAAGTTCATAGTGATACAGGGCTACCTAAAAAAAAGAAAACATTTCAAGTAAACAACCTAACCCTACATCTTCAAGAACTGGAGGAACAACAACAAAGACAGCCCAGAGCAAGTAGAAGGAAGGAAATAACCAAGATAAGAGCTGAATTAAATGACATAGAGGCTAAATGAACAATTCAAAGGATCAATACATTCACTGGCTGATTGTTTGAAAAGAAACAAAATTGACAAGCCTTTAAGTGGACTCATCAAGAAAAAAGAGAGAATATCCAAATAAACGAAATCAAAAATGAAAGAGGGGAGATTACAACTGATACCACAGAAATACAAAGAATTGTAAGAAATTACTACAAACAACTACATGCCAAGAAATATGACAACCCTGATGAAATGGACAAATTTCTAGAAAAAATATAATCTTCCTAAACCGAATGAATAAGAAGCAGAAAGGCGAGTGGATGGCCAACAGCTCATGAAATAGAAGCAGTAATTGATAAATTCCCAGAACACAAAAGCCCTGGAATGGATGGTTATAGCGGACCATTCTGCATGGCAGCGGGAAATGTAGCCCAGCCTCAACTCGGAAAGGCCAGTGGGGGGTGAGGTCCAGCACACAGGACCCATGCCCACGGATAGGTTCTCCCAGGCGGGATCAGGCCTGCATTGTACCTAGGCTGCTATGAGGTTTGCTTTTGCTAAAACTCCCTCACCCTGAATTGGGGTAGCAAATGTTTACTGCATATCTTTAAAGTAACTTCCTAAAATCTATGCTAAACCTCCCAAGGACTAGTGTAACCAGTTCAACCACTTTTCCCTTTGCATTTGCAAATATCCTTCTTCTTTGACATAATTAGCAACATTTTCTTCTTCATTATCTGTAAAAAGCAAACCTGTGCATAGTAAATGAGGACCATCCTCAATGTAATGTGCCCAGAGAAGCAATAAAGACTTGTCCAGGCAAGGGTTGGGCCCTCTCCTTCACTGAGAGAGTGGCCACCCCATCCCTTTTCTCCACAGGAGTTCTGTAGTCCATGTGAATTTGTTCATCGCAGCCATAGTACATGGACCCTGCCAACCAGGGTCTGCATCAAATGGTTTCTCAGGAGAATTTTATAAAACATTAAAGGAAGAACTAACCCCTATCCTTCACAGACTATTCCAAAAAATACAAGTAGATGGAAGACTACTAAACTCTTTTTATGAAACCAGCACCATCTTAATCCCAAACCAGATAAGGACACAACAAAGAAAGAAAACTACAGGCCAATATCGCTGATAAACAGAGATGCTAAAATCCTCAATAAAATATTGGCAAACCACATCCAGCAATGTATTAAAGAGATCATACATTATGATCAAGTGGGACTCATCCCAGGGATGCAAGGATGGTAAATATTTGCAAATCAGTAAACATAATACATCACATAAACAAAAGGAAATATAAAAATCACATGATCATATCAACAAATGTGAAAAAAGCATTTGATAAGGTACGGCACCCAGTTATGATAAAAAACACTCAGCAAAGTGGGAGTAGAGGGAGCATAGCTCAACATAATAAAGGCCATATATGAGAAACCTACAACTAACATCATACTTAACATGCAAAAACGTAAAGCTTTCTCAGTAGGATCAGGAGGATGACAAGGATGTCTGCTTTCACCACTTCTATCCAACATAGTATTGGAAATCCTACCTACAGCAATCAGACAAGAAAAAGAAAAAAATGCACTCAAATTGGAAAGGAGGAAGCAAATCTGTCATTGTTTGCAGATGACATGAGAGTGTATATAGAATATCCTATAGAGTCCACCATAAAACTACTAGACCTAATAAGTGAATTTGGAAAAACAGTGGGATTCAAAGTCAGTACTCAGAAATTGAAGGCATTTTTGTATACCAACAATGAAATATCAGAAACAGAAATCGGGAAAAAAATCCCATTTGATATAGCAAGAAAAATAAAATACCTAGGAATAAACCTAGTCAAGGAGGTAATAGGACTGTACTCAGAAAATTGCACAACACTGAAGAAAGAAATTAAGAAAGACACAAACAAATGGAAACATATACCATATTCATGGATTGGAAGAATTAACATCATCAAAATGTGCATATCATCCAAAGCAATTTATAGATTCGGTGCAATCCCTATTTAAACACCAATTACATATTTCACAGATATAGAACAAACATTTCAAAAATTTATATATAACCATAAACAACCCCAAATAGCCACAGCAATTTTGAGGAAGAAGAACAAAGTTGGAAGGATCACAATACCTGACATTAAACTATATTACAAGACCAGGGTAATCAAAAGAATCTGGTACTGGCATAAGA
>PVKM010046451.1:0-11703 GCA_004027735.1 Carollia perspicillata
TTTTTTGTGTCAGGCTCCATGGTAGTTCTTGGGGAGACACGGGGGTCACCGAGGCCTGGTGTGTGCTCTCCAGAAGCTCACAGGACATTTAGGGGACAGAAGGGAGGGACTGTGGGTTTCACATATCACTGATTTTGTTTTGTCATTTTTGATCTTTTTTAGACATGGGCTATATAGAAGATACTCAAAAGGATTGGTTGAATACATGCATGAACGAATTAATGCATTAACTAATATAATACCGTCTTGTTCTCTAACTGCATTGTGTATGTATTTCTCCTCCCCCAAGAGAGAGAGACCCCATGATGACAGTGGGAGCTATGGAGAGACAGTGACTGCAGCGAGTAAGAGCTGAGGTCTGCCTGCAGAATCCTGGGCCTGAATCTCGGCTCTGCCCCCCACTAGCTGCACAGGTCTTGGGCCACTGACTCTGCCTTTCTGGGCCTCGGGTTCCTACGATAAAGATAAGGGTAATCGTAGCTGCTTCACAGGGTTGTTGAAAGGACTGTGTTAACGCGTGATGGCAGTGCCTAGTTGTGCTGGACAGTGTTTAACAATCTGCGCTCTGGTGCGTGGGGGCGGGTTGGGGTCAAGCCCAAATCTGAACCACGTACTGATTTCAGTGTGTAAAAGCTCCCAGCAGCCAAGGGCGTGGATGCAGAGATGGGAACAGATGTGTCCAGTTGGTTCCATGAGCCGGCACTCCATTGATGTATATTAGAGGTAATGTATTTGAACGTGTTTTCTAAACTTCATGCATGTACGTTTTCCCCATTAATCCTTTCGAGAAAGGATCGGTCCTTTTGGTCCCCACTGTGTTTAACAGAATAGTCAAGACATGAGATCAACATTCTAAATGATTCCACTGGCCAGCCAACTACACTCCCCCTCTCTGGCTGGGCCCCCAGGAATGGGGGAGGGGACGCCCCCTCCATAGTTGTCTGCCAGGCAGACTGGTGTCCCTTTAGAAAGATGCCATGTTTATAACAGCTACCTCTGTGAAGGATTTACTGTATTCTAAGAACTGTATCAGGGGCTGTGAGTATAGCACTCCCTTTTATCCTCACAACAACTTTGTGAGACTGGAAATGGAACCCCCAATTTACAGATGAGGAAACTGGCCAAGTGGTAAATAACATGCTCCTATGCCCCCACCACGTGTCAAAGCCAGGATTCAGCTCTGGGCTGTCTGATGCCCAGCGCTAACTGCCATGGCCCCTTTATGATTCACGTCACTTGCCTACGGGAGCCGGTGGGCAGCAATTCATAGAGGCCGAGAGGCCAGAGCCTAGCGCCTGGCTGGGTCCAAATACTGCTCTGACTTTTCAGCTGTGTGACCTCTACAAATTATGTAGCTTCTCTGTGCCTCAGTTTCTTCATCTACGAAATGGGGATAGTTATACCATCTTTTTTAAAGAGTTGTTACGGGAATTACATGAGCTAATATGTACAAAATATTTATAAGAATGCCAGGCACATAGTAAGTCTATGGAAGTGTTTATTACCTGAACACAAATAGTCTTCCTCCAGATGAGGTGAGAGTTTCCCTGGATTTCACAACAGAAGTAGTGTGACATCAGCTCCTAGATACAATAGCCAAGCTGCTCATTTCAGTCGCCGGAGAGGAGCCAGGCAGAGGAGAACGACAGGGCTTTCCCAGCGTGTGTGCACTCGGCGCACCGGCTCTCCAGTTCACGGCCTCGATGAAACCCCCGCCCGCCCAGAAAAAGCACAGCACACATTTTGCTAAGCAGACTCTTCAGGGGTGGCTACTAGCACCCCTCAGGGGACACAGGGAAACAGGGGCCGTTACACAGTGGTGAACTCCTACCCTGAGCAGCCTGCCTCAGTGACAGGTCCCATCACTCCACTCAGCTAACCAACCCCAACCAAGGCTCCACAGGTGTGGCACACCATCACGACCACCCTAACAATAACTGAGCACTCCTGTTGGCAGGCAAGAGCTTCGGAAACCTCTGATGAAGACACAGACCCAGGTGAGGCGGCCGTATCTACCGAATGGATGGCCTTCCAGAGGGTCCCGAGGATTTTCACTGTGCTCTTTCCTTTCCGGGAGCATCTAGGTAAAAGTGGTGGCGGCAACCAGGTTGGGTGACCCAAATACACCCCAAAGGTTGACAGCACCTCTCAAAACCCTAACCTGTGCACCCAACGAGCTCATCACCCCCAGCACTGCCCTTCTCGTGCCTTCCGACAGACCCTGGGTCTTGAGGGGCCACCTTGCTGTGTGTGAAGCTATAATAGGATCTAAGTGCCAACCTACTCAAGATTGGGGTTGGAAGAACACGATGAAAGACGCCACTGGGATGTAATCAGCAAACCGGGAAATTCTGTAGGACAAGGGACCTGGCTCCTTCAGTGAATAAGCAAGAAAAGGGGGAGAGGGAGGGAAAACATACCAACCGAATGCAATGTGTGGGCTTCGTTTGGGATCCTAATGTGAGCACCAATTAGAGGAAGTCATTTTGAGATCATTTGAACAAGAGTGAAAATTAGATAGGAAGAAACAAATGTTCGTTTCCTTAGGTGTGTTAAAGATATTGTACTTATGCTTTTAAAAAGTTCTTAGCTCTTAGAAATACGTACTGAAGTATCTACAGATGAAAGAGTAGGATATGCGGTACTTGCTCTGGGACACTCCAGGCAGAGGTGAGGGGCGCGGGGTGGGGAAGTCAGTACTGATGAAACCGAACTGACCGCGCCTCGAGAGCTGTTGGATGGGAAGTGCGTGAGGGCTGATTACACTAGTCTCTCTGCCTTGCATATGGTTGAAGATTTCCGTTCAAAAGCGTTTCTAACTTTCTGAGTCAGAAACATGAGAACCCTGTCTGACTCCTCCCCATCCTTCTCTGCTACCTGTCTATTCGGCCACTAAGGCTGGTCCGCCATCCCGGACAGCCACTGTCCCCTCCCCGCCTCCCAGCAGCAGCCCTCTTGGTGCCACACTCACTGTTTCATTCCTGCATTATGACAGCAGCCTCCTAACTGTTCCCGGGCTCAACGCCCCCAGTCCGCCTCCGCTCTTCCACCAGATAATGGTTCTAAAACCAAGTCCGATCGGGGCACTCCCCTGCTTACAACCCTTCAATGGCTCACCTTCACCTACCAAGAAGTGACCAACTGTGACCCACAGATCATGAGGATTCCTCATGATCTGACCCTGCCTACCTCCCCAACCTCGTCTTCCCATCTTGCCTACAAAGGCAGTAGGTGTCAGAGATACCAGGCTCCTCGCAATTCATTTGACAAGCATTTGTTGGGCCCTTACTGTAAGACCAACACTGTGCTCAGTATGGGGAACACGACAGCAAACTCCACAAAGTCCCTACCTCATGGAGCTTACTTTGTAGTGGGCGACACAGAAAATACAGAAACAAGCAACCAGCGGTAATAATGGGAGACGTATTCGCCTATAATCCCCGAGTTTGCTATGCTCAGAACCCCCTGGCTTGGCAAAGGCGGTTCCTTTTATTCGCCATGCCCCTCCGCCACCGGCCCCCTTCTGTTGCCCATCTAGTCACCCTTTAAGATTCGGCCCAGCCGCCGCTTCCTCTGGGAAACCCTCCGCACCTCCCTCGGCCTTGGTTGTTTTGTCGTCGTTGTTGTTCTGTCATTGTATCACCAACATCTTGCCTAGGCCAAAGCCACTCTTTAATAAATGCTTATCGAAAGAACAAATTAATGAACGAATTGACGGATGGATTTCTGTCCCCCTTAAGCTGGCTTTCCTGGGCTTTCGAGTCATGAATGTTAAAAGTAGAGGTTAGAGCTGAGCATTAATCCCTGAAGCACTTGGGATTTTGATGTGCACTGTGTTAACCAGAGTCACAGAAAATGGATATTTGCTTCAAGCAAAACTTCCCCTGTGTTGCCAGTGAATTGTGTTATGTGCAGAGAGTTCTGCATTGCATTAAAACATAAATGCTATCGAGTTGTTTCTATAACGCCAGGATTTCTCGGGGCCTTTAATATGCTAATTGGCACTGTGACCCTCCAGGATGAGACTGTGAAATTTTCCAAAAGATGTTTGTGTAACAGACCCTTTTCTTCTCAGGGTCGCTCAATAGATGAATGTCCTGAAGCATTTTTTTTTGGTGGGGGAGACATTGCTTTCCTCACACCCTGTCTGAGAGTTTCTTTTCTGTGATTGATCTTAAAGTAATACAGCTGGGCTTCGCCAGGTCGCTGAGCCACAGCCGGAGAGTGCCGGAGCTCTCTGTTCCCCTCGCCTCCTCCTCCGTCCTTCAGCCCGTCCCACTGCCATAGCGACGCGTGGTGAGACTGGATCTGTGGAATTAAAGGACCGTGCGAGGCGGGGCGCAGTGGCTTCGTCGTGACGGTGTGCCGTCCTCCCTGTTCTCCAGCTTTGCCTCTTTCTGCCTTTACTTTTCAATCCACCCAGTGAAGGTAGCAAGGCCTTAGCAATTGAGAAAATGACATATCAATCAATGCTTGTTAAAACAAATGCACAAAAATGAAAGCCTCTAAGGACAAAAATCAGTAGCTGCTCAGGCTGCTTCTAGATATGTGAGAAATGAAATAAGAGTAGACAATATGCCATCTGGGAGAAGAGAGTTTCTTTTAACACAGTGGTTTACATTGTTTCTGAAAACACGAAGAATGCAATAAAATACATGCGAATGTGTGATTTTACACTTACAGGAACACCCATCTTACGGTATCTCGTGAGAAAGTAAAATTGATGAGGGTTTCTTTTCTGCCTATGTCTTTGTAGTTTCAAGGATGACTAATCTTACAGGTTATATCTGATCACTGGATTATTGATATTAATTCTTTCTTTGGCTTGACAGTTGTAGGATGGAAATGTCACAGGAAACACACTGAAACTGAGCCCAATTAAGCAGGCAGGACCTGAGCAGGCACACAAAAAATATACCAATCGTGGCTCACCATTTTATTTTAAACTCAAAAAATTTTTGTAACCAGAGAAAGTAAAATGAAAACATTATATATATGTATATATGTATTTTAAATAGTGTTTGCCAATATTTTTTAAAATATTTTAATTATTTATTTTTAGAGAGAGGGGAAGGAGGGAGAAAGAGAGGGAGAGAAACATCCATGTGTGGTTGCCTCTCGCATGCCCCCTACTGGGGACCTGGCCCGCAACCCAGGCACGTGCCCTGACTGGAAATTGAACTGGCGACCCTTTTGTTCGCAGCCCACACTCAATCCACTGAGCTACACCAGCCAGGGAGAAAACACTATATTTTTAACATTATTTTTTTCCATGATGATTTATCTGATTATTTAAGCTTTATTCCTGGTTTAGACCTAATCTGTCAACAAACAGTAACAATTTCCTTAAACTCTTTTTGAAGCACAATTTGACCAAGAAATGGTCATTCCTGGAGGAGGCTTCATCATCTTCTGTATTTTAAGCCCTGCTTTTAGTTAAAGCTTTTAGTTAAACAAGGACAAATCTAATCTGGCAATTTGCAAATAGGTCCATTCCACACCCATTCATTAATGTGCTGATTAGAATCAGACTGCAGGGGCATCTTAAAGTCAACTCATTTATGGAAAAGCTTAAATTTAGCAAATCATTGTTCAAATAGAAACATCCCATGATTACAGCTGTAGGAAAAGCGTGGATTTTAAGCGATGGAGAATGGAGGAGCGTATGAGTTTCTTATGACAGAGTTATCCAGACTGAAGAGACAAAAGCTAAAATCAGAAGTGAAAGATACCCAATAAATGGTGGAACAGACAGGTTCGGGCAAAGTTAGTCTTGGTCCAAGTACTGAAAGCAGTGGGGACAAGGAAACGGAGGGGTGTGGGCGAAAGAAGGAAGTCACGTGAATGCAATAAGCCTGGCTGCAAGTTGGTTACTGGTGGTTGAAACAAGGTGGTTGAAATGCAGGGGTTGCTACTATTGCATTTGTGTGAAACTTTTCGTGATAAAATATATATATTTGGCTTTCTACCGTGAAATATACTAATTGTAAGTGAAGAAAAAGGAAATCCACGGCAAGTCAAGAACTATTAAAGAAATGCATGCACTGTGAAGAGGAAGGAGCGGAGACTGCCTAAGAAACACGCGGAGGGAAACTGGGAGGGACGCCCCATAGCAACAGCAGAATGGCATTACGTGAGGCCAAGGTCATAGCAGCTAACTTTGCTGTGGTAGACATTTCACCATGGGGACAGATATCAAGCCATAGTTTGCCACTGATTCTTTTTCCTGTTTTTAGCATATTCCAGTGGCTGGCAGGAGGCCTGCCATCTAGACGTTATTTCTCAGTAAACATTGGTTGGGAGGGTGAGTACTTGAATGGATGGGGGAACGGATGAACGAACCACAGAACTTCCTCTGCATGACACCCCGTCCCCTAGACGCCTGGGTCACATGCGGTGTCAGACAACATTCAGTTCCATCTCACCTCGGAATGAACCCACAGGGCAATTGGTGGCTTTGGAGTCACCCTCGATGCCTCCCTGTACCTCACCCTTCCTGTCCAGTAAGTCCCCAGTGTCAACGTCACCCCCTAGATACCTCTCAAATATACTCCCTCTTTCACTGCCTAGTTGGACCCTTTGCTGCCTCTGACCTAGAGTGGGTCAATAGTTTCCTAACCAGTTTTCCCTGCAGTCCTTCCTTGCTCCAATATGACCCTCCTGAGCCACAGGTCCACTGTACCACTTCCCTACTTTTAAACATCTCCTGCTTCCCACAACCCGCAGGTCCTCATAAACTCACAGGTCCTCAGCACGGCAAAGGCCTTCCGCAGCTGGAGCCGGGTTGCATTTCCAAGGCTCCGCCCACCCACCAGTTCCCCCTGCTCCTGTTGAACATAGCTCCATTGTGGGGCTCACGCTGGTCTCGCACACGCTTCCCCATACTGGAAATGCTTTTCTCTCCTCTTCTCTAGGTAGGGCTCCCATAGATCCTTCCAGGCCCATTTCAATCACTTTTTCTCTCTTCCTACTGGCATTCACGGCATAGGCTTTTATAATACGTATCCGATCCTCCTAGAATTACTAGTTGACTTGTCTGTCATTTCCACTAACCAGTGAGCTCCTGGATGGCAAATACTGATTCCGATGCTGGTCAGCATCTTCTATGCCCAGCAGGCACCTAACGTCTAGTAGGTTTCAAAGCTTGTTTGCTGCATTAACATAATTTACATGTGAGAATGAGGTTAAGGACAAAGAAGAACGTGATCCAAGAGAGTCAAGAGAAGGAGGAACACAGGCTGAACACACGCAGCGTCTAAATTAGCTGATGTCGGGAATGCAGCAGCTTTCAGGCCCACTGTTACTCCAGCGCGAGAAAACACCAGAGCCGCTATCTGTTTCCTACCGCGCCACATCGTTCTATCCAAAAATAATCTTCTTCTCATCTGGCAAAATGAAAACACTGTCCCAAGAAGAAGATTACACCACAGCTTTGAGACCCAAGTGAGAAGGGAAAAAGGAAGACGGGGGGAAAAGGAAGTAAAGGAGGGAAGGAGGAAGACAAGGAAGATCTAAAATGACAAATGCGATGACGTAGTTACATCAATAATTTCATTTATCAGGTTTTGGGGACCTAGCGTTTTTCGTGGCCTACAAATTGTAAAAACCAGCCAGGGACACAGATACCAAATCGCAGTGACATGATCTCCCCTCTATTTTCGCTTCCTTCTTTGCTAAATGTCCTTGATTTCGCCCCATTAATGGCACTCCGGTTTTCTAACAGACAGAATATCTTCCAAATTACCCGCTGGTGTGAGTGGTAACACAGTGTGTGAGATGAATGGGATGCTCAGCTCCTCAAAGCTCCCCAAATGCTTCCTTCTCAAATTGATCCGCTATTTTCTTAGCTTGAATAGTCTTTTCACACCAACCTCAGTGACTACCAAAACAGTTTAATGTTATTAGAATATCATCAAGTTTCATTATGTTTCATAAGAGATGGTGACAAGAGATAATTTTAAATACATTTGCACCAAAATTAAAATCACAAGTTGTAAAATTAGTCCTAGAAGTGTCACTTATAATGTGATGTAATTTCCGTCTTCTTAAACTTATTCTCATTAACTGCCCTGGTATGGGGCTCCAGCAATAAAATTATAAATATGGCAAAGATCTCAAATACCCATCTTCATTCTCGATAATGAAAATTGTGATTTGCCTCATTTTATTTGCACTCTAAATAGATTATCTAGTAAATTGATTTGTGTGATCCAATATTTCATTGTCTATTCATCAAGTATTTATACATAGAGCATCACAGGGGGGCGGTGTAAACTGACGAGAAAGGTACGAGACTGCAAGCTCACTCCCCCCCATTCTCTGGAACCGATGCAGATAACAACCTACGAAGGTATACAATTAAATGTGATTTATATTTATTCACACCCCATTTCATGTCAGAGGGGTACTGGAGTTTCCTTTTGAAAAAAAGAAATACAGGAGTGTAAAACAAACAAAAGAATAAGTTAGGATCAAAGCAAAATGAAGAAAAGCAAATGGTTAGGTGAACATTCTGTAGAAAGAGGTGGGCTACAGATGAGGCAGAGGGCTCTCTGGGGGCAAAGCAAAGAATTCACACGCACACACTCACATGCACACACACACACACACACACACACACAGACACCAGTGGCTTAGAGAAAGCCGCACTTTTCTGGAACTCATTCAAATTCTGTTTTCATGAAACATATAGAGAAATGCTGTAACGTTTTCCTTGACATCATCATCTCTACATCAAACGACGTAGTGAGTGTCGTGTGTCTTAGCTGATGGCCAAGTGATGGCAAGAGGCCAAGCAACACGGTCTAAGCTTGTGGCTTTCTAACCCTTCCCTCCCAAGAGCCCTACAAGGAGTTCCATCGAAACTAATAGTTCGCAGAATAAAACGTGTAGCAGTTGCATGTCCATGGTATCACAGAAGCACAGAGAAAGAGGTGGCAGCCCTTGAGCAAATTCTGAAGGAGGAAGAGGAGTTTGCTTAGACTGAGGGAAGCAAAGTATTGGGCATGGTCCTAAATCTGACCCTCAGCTGTACCAAAAAAATGTAAGATAGAGAAAGCAAAGAAGGAAGGGAGGGAAGGGAAAGGAAAGGAAAGGAAGGGAGGGGAGGGGAGGGGAGGGGAGGAGAGGAAGGGAGGGGGAGCAGGAGGGAGGGAAAGACAGGTGGAAAGGCATGATACAGCAAGGTACCTCTGGGACACTGGAGTGAAGGGTGCATGTGGAAATGATGGTGAGGAAGGTGGCCAGGAAGAGCCAGACCCAATTGAAGACATTATTATAGCAAGAATAAAATCTGTCATGCCTGCTCTTTTGCCCTCACGGTCCACAGACCCCACTTTTCTGGAAGACGAAGCTCTGAGGGTCTAATTCTCGCTGTGGTTGTAGATCAGTAACGGGCAGGTGCGGCTAGGAAGTTAACGCTCTGCTCTGCTAGAGGTTCGTTCCCTAGGAACCGTGGGCGTTTAAACGATTCACATCTCAGTCTCTTTGCTGGGAGGGCCTCACCTGAATGGGGCAGTCATAAACAGTCCTCAGGGAGTCGTGTCCTCTGGCTGTCTCCTCGGTACCCAAACCCATCTATGGCAGGCCTTCCCCACTCCCCTCCGCAGCCCCAGGGTTGTGCAAAGACTGCCGCCTCCATGAAGGCATCTGGGCTTCCTCTTTCCGGAAGTCAGCTTCCTGTCTTTGAAGCCCGGGGGCTCTCAAGGCTTGGCCTCGTCATGTTACAGGTATTGGCGCCTGTATTTTCTGTTTTGTTTGACTGTCGAGCTTCGAGGTGAGAAATACCAAAGACACTTCCAGAAGGACAGCATGCATCTTCCGTTTGACATTTTTCTGCATCCTGTACATAAACCATGACTGACCACCTCCTGCGTTCCCAGCACAGATCCAGGCACCGAAGAGCCACATTTCAAAAGGCAGAAAATGGTCCTGGTGGCAAGAGATTTACATTCTAAAAGACAGATGTGTGTATTTGTAAACGAATGAAATCGTTGTAGATAGTAATGAGGACATAAAACAGTGCAATACAAGACAGTAGTTGGGGTGAGAATGCCCACTTGGAAATGGGGTATCGAGGAAGGCCTCTGTGAGGAGCTGGCATGGAAGCTGACACCCGACTATAAATTATGAGAAGGACGCCAGCCACAGGAACACCCGAGGGTCAAGTGTTCCGGGCAGGAGGACAGCGAAGGCCAAGGCCCTGGAGCAGGAGCAGCAGGAGCAGCAGTGTGGTGCGTCTGCGTAACAGAAAAGAGGCCAAAGGGCTGGAGAGAGAGAAGAGAGAGAAGAGGAGGGAGAGAGACGAGGCAGGCGAGGCCAGCGAGGTGAGCGCTTTCAATGCCCCGTGGACGAAGGAGGCCAGGGTCAGCGAGCTGGGACCCCGGGATCAAATCCAGCCCATCTGTTTCCGTATGGCCATGACCTACGAGTAATCTTCACATTTTTAATGAGTTGGAAAAGCATCAAAATAAAGACAACACTTCATGGCACATGAAAATTACGTAAAATTCAAATGTAAACACCCATACACAAAGACTTGCTAAAACATGGCTATACCCCTCCACTCCTGTGGGGCCTATGTTTGCTTTCACCCCATACAGTGTTTGAATGACTGAGAGAGAGACCATACGGCACTCAGAGCCTAAGGGGTTCACTGTCTACCTGGTCTGTTACAGAAAAAGCTGCCCACCCTTGAACTAGCCTTTGAGCTCCTTAAGGTCTGTGCGTTTATTCCACAAATATTTCTTGAGGGCCTTCCGTGCCAGGCACTCTGTTGGCCTCTGGGAAAACAGGGAGGGTTAAGTCATACCGTGGACGGTTCTGAGTTCCACTAAAGCCACATTAAATATCGGGTGAGAAGGAAGACAGAGCTCTTTGAGTTCAAGGCCTAACAAAACTCTTAGGACCCACGTCTTCCTTTCACCAAGCAAAGGCATCTGGCCCATTTTTATCCACCCCAAAAGAAGAGAGAAACTGGATCCCGAAAAGTGACCAGCTTGTTATAAAAATGTAGCTAATCAGCACAATCTAAAGGCTCTGAAATATGTTGAGTCAAACTTTTTTTTTTCAGAGCAAATATAAAAAGAAGATGAAACCCTCAGAACCAGAATATTATTTAGCAAGCGATGGAAAGTGTTCTCACTGCACTAATGAGTCATTAAGTGAGGCATTTGGGAACTGAGGAGGAGCTATAATTAGGTTATCTGTATTTTTAACACAAGAAAAATAAGCCAGGGCGGCATTAACCAATGCAGCTGTACTGGAAAGGGGACAGCTCTCGGCAAGTCTCCTACCAGAGCGGAGTCGTTCTTAACAACTCAGGGCTCAGCCGAGCAGTTAACGTGACAAAATGCTTAAGCACAAACCCTAAGCTGCTGGTAGTCAACCTCAACCGTCTTCCTCGCCTTACCCTCCGAACTAGAAAGCACTGCCCCATTCCGAAACACCAGGCTGTACAGGTATCAGTTTAGATGGAGTGGAAACGGCAGATCTGATCATAACCAAAGGGGAGCAGAAACGAACTGAGGGGTGGGTTAGGGATCTCACACAATTAAATTGCCACAGGCCACGAAAGGAATGTGAAAATCAGGGGCTATCACCATCGTGGGGGAAGAGAGAGGGGACTTCGTTGTAAATACATTTCTGAAGATGATGAAGGAAAAATGGACGTCCAGATTGCTCATTTTGGGCCTAATGAATAAA
>PVKM010046452.1:0-11701 GCA_004027735.1 Carollia perspicillata
CGCAGAGGACGTTGACCCATCAAGCTGGCAAGTGTGACTCCCGGTGGGCCCAGGCAGAGTGGACAGCTAAGCTGGACGCTGGAGGACGGCAGGGCAACATGGGGGTGATGAAGCGTGGGCCTCCTAGGGGGGCGGGGTTGGCAGAAGGGGACCTAAGGACCTGGGCTGGAGGAGGACAAGCTGGGTCGGTGGCTTAAACCCGCAGAGATGGGGGTCACCCTTGGCCCTCCCCTGCCAGAGCACTGGGCCCGAAGTGGGGAGCAGAGGGTTGGAAAACAGTCATGCAGAGCCACACAGGTGCCACTTAGAACCACTGAGCGAGCCAACCTCCAGGCCTTGCCGGCAGCTGGGCCAGCACGTGCCACGAGGCTTCTAGCTGCCCTATCTGCCTTGAGCCTGGCTTCCTTCCAGAGGTCTGCGGGCAGGCGCCAGCTCCCCCCTCAGGCTGCCAGGGCCCCGAGCACAGCCAGGATGTGGCCAAACTGGGCCTGATCCAGGCCGTTGTCATCTGCCCAGCACTGGGCCTCAAGTCGATCCCCAACAAACGAGATGGATGAACAACATCAGTGTCTACAGGAGGCGTAGCTGCTTCTCCCGCAAAACCCCAGCTCCCATGAAGCCGTGTGCGGACGCAGCAGGTGCCCATCTTGGTCGTGTGTGTCTCTTTCCTGACACAAATCTCACACTTGGAAAACGCAGGGGCAGGGCTCAGTGTGGGGAACACAAGATGCCAGAGAGCCGTGGAGTATGAATTCAGAGGCCTGCATTGGAGTACAGGTCATGCCCCTGAGAAACTGGGACCGTGCAGGAACGCTTCTCCTCTCTGAGCCTCACTTTTCCTCATCTTAAAAGTGGGGACACACAGGGAAGACTTGGATCATTGCCTCTCATCCAGGGGTGCACATCAGTCGTGTGCTCTCTCCCACCCCGGACGCCGGCCCCACCCCAGGCCTGCAAAGTCGGAGCCGCACAGACCTTCCGAGATGAGTGCTCCCTGGGGTTCCATCCCGTTTGGAGAGGCCTGGCCCCAAAGACACCGAGGCTGCTCTTTTCTCTCTGGTGTTCAGCCTGCCCAGGTGCAGTTTCCAGTGCCAGAAGGTCAAACCAGCGCCCCAGATGCAGGGAAGGAGGGCTGGACAGACAGCACAAATCCCCCAGGCTCTCCCTGAGCTCTCATCCCTGAGCCAGCCCTGTGAACACTGACTGTGGCCACCTACTAGCAGGTCCTTTGGGGGCTATAAGCCACGCAGGGTGATTTCAGCTTCGAGATTAGGGATCTTGGAAAAGTCACCCCATGCCTTGACCCCACACACATCCCATTAGGGAGAGATGGACAAGTGTGTCATTCAATGCATCGTCTCAATTTCTTTTAAAGAAAAAGAGTTTCAAACCTAGGGAGACCTAGGCACCCCAGACTCAATGCCACCCCAGGGGAGCCCCCAGGTTCCCAGGAGGCCTGGAGCCCCCCCTTCCAAGGCTGAGGCAGGCTGTGCGGAGGTGCTCATGGGGTGGGGAACAGGAAGCTCAGCCCCTGCTGGCATTTCCAGGGGCCGAGCTGTGGGGGCCGCAGACTCCGGCCTCAAGGGCTGGGGGCTCACCTTCACACTGCCGGCCTTCCCCCTTGTAGCCTGGCTTGCAGAGGCATTTGTAGGACTTGGGCGTGTTCTGGCAGATGGCATCGATGTGGCAGTCATCTGTGCCCTCGGAGCACTCATCCACGTCGGCTGCCCCTGTAGGGGGTGGGCACACTGGTGAGGTGTGGGCCCTAGAGGCAGGCAAAGGTGGCAGAGCAGGGAGCCCCTTCTGCCTCTGGCCCTCAGTTGATCGGGCGGTAATGAACAGTAACAGCTGTCACGTGAGCACCGGGCGTGACAAGTCCAGACTGGCGGCGTCTCTGGGGCAGCTACTCTCTGCCAGGCCACTGAAATGCTGGCTCTCAGTTAGTTCCACAACAACCTGTTAAGTCAATCTATGGTTCCCACTGGAAAGACGAGAAAGCTTGGGCTTACGAGCCCAGAGAGGAAAAGCCCCTCTCTGGGCGTCTCGCTCTGTCCACGAGCATCGCTCCAACCCCCTCCACCCTCCTCATTACAGGGCGTAGGGCCAGCAGGATCTTTGAAGGAATTCAAATCCACCCCCTGTGGGTTACAGATGGGGAAACTGTGGCCAGCAGGGAGCCAGGAGCAGAGGCCAAGCCAGGAAGTGGTCTGAACATGGGACCCCACGAAGCCCCCAGGCTGTGGAAATGCAGGTCCCACAGCCTGCAGCTCCCACAGCCTGGCCTGGAGTGCCCAGAGGAGGACCGAGCCCTCCCCTGGGCTCAGAGGCTCATCCACGGTTCTGACCTCCCCTTCCTCTCTCCTCTTCGCCTCCAAAATCTAGGTTCGAACTTGGTTCTCCCAGCCCAACTTCCCAAGGCAAGTTCAGTCTTGGCTTTGGGCGCTCCTGGCTCTCCCCACCTCCCACCCCCAACATACCTGGGTGCACCTTTAGCCTGAAACAGCCGTCAGGCAAAATACAAAATAGATTTGTGTATCTGTGCACATATACCAACACACACCCCCACGCACGCACACACCTTGGACAGGGAGGGACCCTCAGGGCACAGGGCGGCAAAGCTGGAAGAGCCTCAGCTTTGATGGAGGTTACGAATGAGGGCAGAGGCCCAGCGGGGGCTGTTGGAGGTCACTGGCTCCTTCAGGCAGAGAACGGAAGCTCAGGTCCAGAGCCTGATTACGTGTCGTGTTGCTTCCTGCTAGCTATGAAGGACGTGCAGGTGGGTGACAGGCACACAGAGGGACCCAGAAGGGCAGTCCAAGAAACTCTCTGCAGCCGAGGTCTCTCAGGGCCAAGCCTGGGGAAGTTCTGTCGTGTCCTGCTCTCTTCACGTTTCTGGCCTCCCCCTAGACTGTCTGGTCCTCAAGAATGTCTACTCTGACTAAGTCCCTGGGCCAACAGCAGGGCTCACAGGGGGACCCCCACCAGACTCCCCCCTTGCCCTAGTCCTAAGGCTCCAGCCTGCCCTCATAAGGAAGAAGCACTAAAAAGAAACACAAAATCACCTCCCTGCACATGCACGCCTGCCCACCCAGCAGGCAGCATCACTTTTGGGGGAGGGTGTGCATATCTGCTCAGGTCGCAGCCCATCCTCTACAGTTGCCCAAAGGAAGGTGGAACAGGGGCCAGGAGGCCCTCGCCAGCCCTCAGTGTCCAGCGGCCAGCATCACATCCCCTTCTGGGAAGTGATGACAGAGGGACCCCCGGGCAGGGGTGGCACAACTTCAAAGGCAGGAAGCCAGAGGCCAGGGAGGGCCAATCTGCATCCTTCCAGGGAGGAGGACTGGGGCCACTTCTGAGACAGGACCAGCAGGGGAAATGGGCCTCGGACCCTGCCTGTCCCACTTCCTAAGGGTCAGTGCACAGGAATGATGGGAGAGAGACTGCCTGGGGCCCTGGAGCCCCCGGGCCTCTACCCCCAGCCCCCACCTAGTAGGTGTCCTCGTGAGGGTGGAAGTGAGTGACTGCTCACTAAAGGGCGGCGGGGCCCCCTCCTAAGACACCTTTCAAACACTTCTTCAGATGGGTGCTGGGGAGAGGGCAGGTGAGTTCCAGGGGAGAGGGAGAGGAGTCACAGGCCATCTGTCCCCACAGGCCCCCTAGCCATGCTCCCTGCTCTGGGCTGGGGGCTCCCCTGCAGGGCATCACAGGCTTTGACTTTGGTTTGTTTCACAGCACAAGGCCTCCGTGGGGTGGAGATGGGGTGGAGACAGATGCAGACACAGAGAGAGACAGAGGTGGGGAGAGGCACATTCAAAAACAGTTGCATGGGGTTTGAGGACCCCAAAGCCTGGGAGAGCCACCCATGGACAAGTGGGGGTGTGGGCAGCAGGGCCCAGCTTCCTGGGGGTGGGGGTGAGAGCAACCACTCCGCTCCAAATGCAGCACAGTCGAAATGGCCTGGCATCCTCTCACAGGGCGTGACTCCCAGGCACAGGCTTCCGTGGCCAAACACAGACTTCAGGGAGCCCTGTGAGGCAGCCAGGGGATGCCCAGAGAAAGGCAAGGAGAGCACCAGGGGCAGGCAGGACTCTTCCCTGACCTCCCCACACCAGGGAAAGGGAAAGGGAGGAAGCTCGTAGGAGGGGAGACCCTGATTTCAGCTTTGCAGGAGCCCTCTACCCAGACCACCAGGGGAGCAGAAGGGGAAGGCACGACACTGCCAGGATCCCAGCTGAATCCTGGGGAGCCCCCACTTGGCCTCTGCTGCCTGCCCCGACCCAGGCGGATGCCGGTAACCTCCTTCCTCAGCGTGTCCACTTCGTTTCCTCTCTCCTGGGCCGCCCCGCCCATCAAGTCCCGTGTGGGGCGTCTTCTCCCTCTGGTTCCCATCCATCTCCTCTCCTCCGTGTCTGTCCATCGGTCTTCCCCATCCTGTGCGACTGTCCATCCATCTGCCCATCGTTTTCCAACCACCTCCGTCCCTGTCTCTCCCTCTGCCTTGCCCCTACTCCGACCGCTGCACTCCCAGCCCTCTCGGCTCTTTCTCCGGTGTCTGCCTCCACCTCTCCTCTCTCTGCCTTCTTGTCCCTTAGTCCATCCCGTCCCTCGTTCTCCCTCTTTTGATCTTTTCCTTTCCTGCTGCCTGTTGGCTGCCTCCTCCCTCCCCTAGTCTCCTCCTTCCCTCCTCCGGTCTTCCTTTGGGTTCTTCTCTTCTCGTCCATGTCTGTCTTTCTCTGGGTTTCCTCCTGTGTCCTTTTGTGTGTTCCCTCAGTGTCTGCTTCTGTTGGTCTGTCCCTCCGTCTACGACACCCCTTTCTTTCTATGTCCGTCCATTTTCCCATGTTCTCCCCTCCGAGCCCTCTTCCGTCCACGCTCCAGTTTCCCCTGGGGAAGCGTCTGTCCGGCTCCGGGGTCCCCGCTCCCCGCCCTCGGTCCCCGCGCTGGGGGCCCCTTGGGCCGGCCGTCGCTCTTTCTTCCTTTCTCTCGCCCTCGCCCTCCTCTTCCCCCGGGGTCTCACCCCACCCCGCCCCTGCTGCGGGCCCGATGGGCTCCGGGAACCCCGGGCGGCCCGGGCTGCGGGAAGGGAGCGCCCCGCGCGGGTCCCAGAAGTTACTTTGCAAAGAGGCGAGGCAGGGCACGGAACCGCGTGGGCTGCGGCCCTCCCCACAGCGCGAGGTAGGGGAACCTCTCGGGACCCCGCCGCCGCCGCCGCCCCGCGCCCGCCGCCCACCGAGTCGGGGCTTACTTACCTGGGAGCCCGCTGCCCGCCGCCAGTCGCCCGCACGCACCCAGCGCGAGCAGCACCCACAAGTGCCAGCGCACCGCCGCCGCGCCCATGCTCGCTGCGGGCCGGGCCGGCCGGGTGTGCGGGCGAGCTGGGCGCGGGATTCCCCAGACCGGCCGCTCGGCTAGCGCTCCTCGCTGCTGGCTCCCGGGCCACCGCTCGGGCTCGCAGCCACCAAGCCGGAGCGGCTGACGAGCTGACAGCCGTGCGTACATTGGCTCGCGGCCGTCGGGGGCGGGGCGTCGCGCGCGGCTGGCCAATGGGCGCGAGCTGCCGGTCCGCGGGGGGGAGGGGCGCGAGGGTGCCCCGGCCACCCCCGCTAGCCGAGGGCGGCAGGTGGGGGGTAGGGGCACGGGGCGGCTCGCGCGGCCGCGGGGTGCACGGTCTCGGCCAGGCTGTGGCTTACACGGAAGCTGCTCCCTTCCTCTGCCCCATCTCGCCCGTTAACGCTCCTCACTGAGGGTGACCGCTGCCCCGGGGGCTGCACCACCCCCCGCACCCACACACTCAGGGGTGCTGAGGGGCCTGCCAGCCGGTCCTCGGAGGTCGAGCCAGGCTCGGCGGCATCGATTTGTAGTGAGAGGAACGCCAACGCGCAGAGCAAAACTCGTCTATCCTTTCGGTAAATATCTGTTGAACACCCACTGTGTCCCAAGCGCTAGCAAGGCAGCGGCGAAGTAGCCAGATAGGGTAAAAATCGCGAAGACCGGTTTAAAATTTACATTCAAAACAAGTGAACTTTTTACCACTCCCTAAAGGACAGTGGCCCCTCAGTGTGCTTGTCATAGGACAGTGGCAAAATCCACGTCTGGAAGGGAGCCCAGAAAGCTCCAGGTGGGACAGAACTGTTTGCCCCCCCCCCCCCCCCCCCCCCGTCCTGGCCGCGTGGCTCCTCTGCAGGGCTGATCTCTGAGCCAGCAGTTTGGTGCCCTGAGAATGTGAGGCCTGGGGCCGCCCCAGCGACAGACGCGGGCAGGGCGGTGGGCTGGGGACAGCGGGGGCATCGTGGTCATTCAATCCTAGGACTGCTCTGGCCCACCGACGTCTACACCTGACGTCTGTTGGTTGGCCTTGGGTGCCTGAATCGAGACCCCCGCCTGTGTGGCGAGGCTGGAAATAAATGGCCCCTCTCAGCCCGAGTCTGGACGCTCTAAGGGAAGAAAGTTCAGCAAACCCCAAGGCCCATCTCCTTGACAACCACCAATAAGAGCTCCTTTTTTCTTCTCTTGCTCTCTCCGCCTGACTCAAAGGCAAGACTTTCCTCTTTTTGTCCACTCTGCCTGCGTTAGTCTGGGCCCAATGTCCCACCTCACGCCAGTTTCCTTCCCTGCCCCCAGCAGACACACACTTACACACACCCAGACGTGCTGACCCCTGCTCTCACACACACATGTTCACACAAGCCACTATAGCCTCAAACGTGCAACCAGCCACACACATGGACACACACGCATTCCTGCACATAGCACTCACACACTCATCTGGAGCTCATCTCCATGGCCCTGGAGTCCCCACCCTTGCTCCAACCTGACTGCAGATTACAAATAGTGTGTGGCACTGGCCGGGTGGCTGAAGCAAGGGGTCCCCCACATGGGGGGACCAGGGAGGGCCAGGAAGGAAGTGCTTCTTTTTGCCTCCAGTAAGCCTTCCCCTTCCCCCATCACTCTGGACATTTCTTTCTGCACGGTGGCTCCTGGCCGGTGGCTGGATTTTTGGGGGGTCCCTTTGTCAGGCTTTATTTCATCCTCTTCCTGATGGTGCGGCTTTGGGTTTCTGGGGGAGAAAGCTCCCCCAGGACCACGTGTTGTCTTGTGCATTAGGTAACAGGAAAAGAAGTGTGAGTTTTGGAGGGGGGTCCTTTCAGAGGGCAGTGTCCTCTAATGCCTCTGTCCTTTGGGGACCCCTGCCTCAGCCAGATGCCCCCCAAGATTGATGGCAGCAGGGAACCATTCTTCCAGGCTCAGTTGCCCTAAATCAAAGAGGAAATGGAGGTGAGGAGATGGCCTGTTAGGATGTGGACCCCCAAAACCCAGGGGCAGCTCTCACTCCTCCCGGATTCTAGCCTCTAAGATGTGCAGCCAAAGAAAAGGCAGTTCTTGCCACAAGGAGGTCATGGTCTGGGCAGAGGAGCCAGGGAACTGGGGAGGTGGGAGGTGGAGAGGAGACGAGTGTGTGAGCCCCCCGCGAGTGCACTAAAGGAGGTGGCAGAGAAAGAGGTGGTCACATCTGCCCTTGGGCGCGGTCAGGGAGGCCTCTCAGGACACGGGACCCTAGAGTCAGGCACGAAGCATGAGGAGGTGATTTTTCTGATGACAAGAATGTGCCAAGGTCCTCAAGAGAAGGTGGGCACCAAGGAGCAAATGTTCTCAATGCACCTGGTAAACCGTAAAGCGCTGTGCGTGTGTGACGGTGACACGTGGAGAGCTGCATCTGTGCTGCTGGCCGGGGGTTGGGGACGGGATGGGCGGGGGGCCGTGCCTCTGGGCTCCAGCAGAAGACATCTTGCAGCCTTTGGAGACCACCAAGCTCGGAGAGTGGAGCCCAAGGAAGAATTGGACATTCTGTTTGGGAGAGAACACCCCATGGCTCCCCATCATCTTTCGAACAGCAGGCTGACAGGGCACTCTGCGTCCTCCCCAGTGGCCAGTCCCATCCTCGCCACACCATGGACAAGGGGGCCCCTCAGACATCCCGCTTTCATACTGCTGAGCCTTTGCCTGAAAGCCCCCTCGGCCAGGACCACCCTGCCTCCCCTCCTCCACAAGGCTCCCCATTCCCCTCCTGCCCGCATCCCAAGCCCTACCTTCAAGCAGGTTGTAGGGCCCTCCTTGGGTGCCCCCCAGATTCCCCGGGCACCCCCATCAGAGTCCAGCTCGCCCTGAGTTGCACATCTATCTCCTTCCAGACTAGGGGTTTCCGAAGGCAGGGCTCATGGCTGCTTCATATCTGGTGTCACAGCTGCTAGATGACACCTAAGAAATGATTGTTGCATGAATGAACGAATGAAGGAAGAAACTGGACCGATCTCACTGGACTGGAAAGTCATACTGCTCCAAGAAGTGGATAAAGATTCTTGGGCTGTTTGACGGGGCCTTGGGGAGTGGGTCCAGCTGCCCACCCTCTTCGGCCACCACCATGCTCTGTGCCCCCGGGGAAGCTGGGCTGGCCTGCGGGACCCCTGTCCTGCGGGGCCCTTTGGCTCCCCCTGCTGGCACCTGGCGGAGGTCTCTTCCTGCCAAGAACACACAACGTGCAGACCCCTCTCCTCAGTGGAAGAACACCTGATTTTCAAATTTTCTTCAGGGGGAATTGTCTTGATTAATGCCGATTGTGAAAGTTCTTTGAGGAAATATGGTTCTCTGCATGTATAAAATGTTATTAATGGGATGTTAAGCGTCGGTCTCAATGACTTGACAGGCTTTTGTCATCCTTGCTTATTAAACAGGAACTTTCATAATGACATCTCTGTGCACACTTCTCCAGACTGTCGAGGGTGGTCTTTTTATCATCCCCTGGTGCCCTAGGCCCCACAGGCCAGGTTTCTTGGCTCAGCCCCCAACCTGTCACTTGAAGGTCTCAGTCCCCAGGTCCCTGGGCATCTCCGGCGCACACCCCAGGCTCCCCTGAAGGGGCCCACCTGAATGTAGCACTCAGTGTGCTCTGCCCTCCCCACCCCCTCCTCTCCCAGGGCCACAACATCCTTGTGTGCTGAGTGTCCCTGCCCTGTGCATTGAGTCATTTAAACCTGAGAAGTAGACGCCACCACCAGCCCCACTTTACATCTGAGAAGATGGAGACTCAGGCCACTTGCCTGGGACAAGGACAGAGCCAGCAAATGGCAGGGGTGGGATTCGAACCCAGGTGTGCGTGACTCCGGAAGATGCTCTCTTTACCATCACCCGTTACTAAAACCTGCTCTGAGGCTCAAAGAGCTTCCGAGAGTGCCTCGTGCAAGGCGTCCAGTTGACTTTCGTGGCTTCGGTAGTGGGCAGAGTGGTGTTTACCCAGTCGCCAGACAAGCAGCAGCAGTTCATTTCTCACAGGGTCGATTTCAGGGGCTGCCCAGTTTTATGTCCACTCACCTCGCTGATGGGCCCCTGCAGTGACGATATCTTACCTTGAAGTGGACAGAGTGGGTGGTGTGACACATGAACACGCCCCCACACTCCTAGGCCGGGGAGGACACAGGAGACAGGATGGCACTGAGAAGGGCTCCCCAGAGTCTCCTCGGCAGAGCGTGGGCGCCAGAGGCGCAGCCTTCTTGCCGCATCGGTGCAGAGCTTTGCAATTCACTGGGCTCATGCCCCCCTGGCCCCTAGGGTCGTGCCTGTAAAATGGTCTCATGCTGCAAGTTCATAGACACTTGGATAGGAATTCCCTCCTCTTGCAGTGCCCTTCCCCATCCCGTGGGCCTGGCAGACTCAGACGCAAGCCTCAGCTCAGGTGCTTCATCCTCAGGGCCCTCCCCCTGCTTGGGGGCCTCGGGGAGTGAATCCACCTGCCCACGTTCTCCCAGTCACCTCTGTCCTGTGTGCCCGTGGAGAAGCTTGGCCAGTCAGCCAGACTGCCAGCTCCAGCTATCCAGAGTGGGTGACCTGGGGCCCTTTGGCCTTACAGGAGGCCCCACCATGGGCACTGGTTCAGCTTTGAAACCTGGAACTTACTGGTTAGTAGATCTGCCTTCTGCTTAAGTCGGGATGTTGGAGATCAGACTTCCTGGTCACCTAGCATCCCTTCCACACCTCTGCCCAAGGCCTCCTGGTGAATGAGTGGCTCTGGCTAGGCCATTCATTCTATCTCACAACACTGGCCATGTCATTGGTCCAGGCAAGGACATGTGACTGTGCCAAGCCAATCAGATGTTTTCACTGGGATTCTTTAAGTGAGGCTGGTGGGGTGTGGCTTCTTCTCTGTGTAGGCATGGAGTAGTAAGTGTGGGTGCCCAGAGCTGCTGTTACTGTGGTGCTACCATGGTGTGGACAGCTTGCCTGGGACAATAGAGCCACCATTCCAACAGAAGCAGGGGGAAGAGATGGGGAGGGAAAGGGGAGAGGGAGAGAGCATAAGGAGAGGGGAGGGGAAGGGAAGGACCCGAGGGTGTTTGAGGCTCTGTTTAAGCCATCCTTTCAGTTCCTAAGACCAGCAGTTACGCTGGTTTCCATCACTTGAGCCACTGGGCAGGGTTGGGGGACGTCTCCTTGATATGACACAGCCAACAAGTAACACGTGCCAGGCCTTGTTCTAAAGATTCTACCTGCATTAACCCGTGTAGTCGCACAACTACCAGGTGAGTTAAGCACTCTTACCCTCAATCTCCAGAGTGGAATGCGGTTCAGAGAGCTTATCTGACTTGCACAAGGTCACACAGCCGAGCCGGAAACAGACAGATGAGTGAGTGGGTGACGTTGCCCTTGGCCACCCAGCCACTCAGAGAGAGGATGAGAAGGTACTGTGGGCTCCCATTTCCTGTCCAGGCTTCCTTGAACTTCCCTCTGGCCTACTGTCTTAGATGTCCAATGGTGAGGTGGAGGGACAGAGAGGGGGCTTGGCAGGTGAGGACTTGAGTCCGTACTCTGTCGCTTACCTGCTGTTTGGCCATGGGCAAGCCACTGCACCTCTCTGCGATTCAGCATCTTTACTGGTAAAACCGAGCTGAGAAAGCCGACCTCACAGAGTGGGGGTGAGACTTTCATGACATGACGCATCACGCATGTCTGGGCACTGATCACATGGCAGGTGGCACTCCTTTCCTTCAGAGGAAGTTTACGGAGCCCTGCCTTGTGCAAGATGTCACTCTAGGTGCTGGGGACACAGCAGTGAGTGGGCTGGCTGGACCCCTGCCTTCCTAGAGCTCACTCCATTGGCGGGGGAGGCTGGTGGCAAGGAATGAGAAACGAAGGCAGCCCTCGGCGGCAGCAGGGGCTCTGCAGAGGACTGAAGCAGGGAGTTGGGGCGCAGCTGGCTGTGGGGTGGGGTGCTGTGGGTGGGGGTGGTCAGCCAGGGCCTCTCCTAGGAGCTGGTACTTGTGTTTCGACCTAGTGTCAGAAGGGGCCACTGTACGGAGATGGGAAGGGCGGGGGAGGGGTGGGGGAGGGGTGAGGGAGGGGTGGGAGAGGGGTTGAAAGTCTGTCTCAGAGTCGAGGGGTGGACTTGATCTTCAAGTTCTCTTGGAGTCTTTCTTCTTTTTAAGCTGTGATGGATCCTGCTCCAAGTCCCCTGCACCAGGAGGACCTATGTTGCCCATGATACTTAAACAGCATTGTGGGGCTGCGTGGGGTGTGTGGGGTGCGGGAATAAATGTGGGGTGTGCTTTGAATGCAGGCACAAGTGTGCACTCACCGTATGCCCTGCAAATGCAGGAACACATTTCACACAAAAATTAACCTCCCCCCAACAAGAAGTCACACCTCTTCAACA
>PVKM010046453.1:0-12095 GCA_004027735.1 Carollia perspicillata
ATTGCTGTATCTCCCTGAAGGCAAAGGAATGAGCTACCAGTGGGCCCAGGATTAAACCTTTCAACAATGATTTGTCATCAATGGTGTCAGTGCATCACCATCTGGAAGGCCATCGGTTCAAGGAGGGGGAAGCATGCCCCGGCAAGGAAGTGTGCCCCGCCTTTCCCCAGCCTCCACCCTGCCCTGCACTGCTTGCTGCTAAGCCAGGCACAGTTGGACTGAGGCACCTGGCAGGGAGGGAGCCACCAGCTTTGGGCCTTAGGATTCTTTCCAGAACCAGCCGTATAGTCCCCGCCTCTCTCCATCCGCTGCTGGGTTCCTGCGGTGCAGATGGCATGGTGGGGGCTGAGTCCTTCCTCTATTCTTCAGGCCTGGGCTTACTTAACACCTCTGCCTGGAAGCCACCCCTGCGAGCACCCCTTCCTAGCGCCCAGCACTTGAACC
Source organism: Carollia perspicillata (assembly GCA_004027735.1). Lineage (NCBI taxonomy): Eukaryota > Metazoa > Chordata > Mammalia > Chiroptera > Phyllostomidae > Carollia > Carollia perspicillata. Next base: position 445 of record PVKM010046453.1, read on the forward strand.
GCATGCCCAGCTGTGGTCCGTCTCCTGCCTGGACCACAGGTTGGTCCACCTGCGGCACAGACCGTGTGCTGTTCAACAGTTGTCAGCGCGCACTGGAGGGACGGGGGCCAGCATCTCGTCTCCCACCTGGCTGTGAATCATAGGGTGAATCTTTGACCCCAAGAGCAGACAGAAGTTGAAACCGACACTCTCCACCCAGGAGAGCCCCAGGACCCTTGAGAGGAGCAAGGGGCCTGTTTGGGTGATTTGCAGGTACACACCTATTTTGTTTGCTCACGTCGCTCACCAATTTGGTGACTCCCATTCTTGCCTTTTGTTTTGTTTCTGCACGGAAGCCACTCCCACCTTGTCCAACACGTCCCAAGTGGATTGTCTTTCACAGGTGGCTTACCCTTATTTTCCACAGAACCTCCTATTCCTGTTTATGCCGCTGGGTAAAGCCAGTAGGTATAGGAGGAGCAGGAAAAATTTTCCGTCCAACTGAGGACATGCCCGAGGAAAGACCCTCGCTTTGTGGACCTGAGAGGAGTTCCCATTCACCTGGGACCTGGTGGCTGTCCTCTGCCTGGGGAGTGAGGGCGTACTCAGCCATGACCGAGCATCATGCCCCTGGCCTGTGCGGTGGAGCAGAGGTGTGATGGGTACAGAGGAGCAGCAGGCTCCCCTGCCACTTGGGGGAAGTCGGGTAGTGGCCTGAGCAGGGGCCCTCTCCAGCCACACTCACCCTGTGAACACCCACTGTGCATGTGCACTCACTCCCATTTCTTTAAATCCCAAATCTCTGTTCCCTACTTCACAAACAGAATCCAGCCCTCACCTCCCAGAGTCCTGGTCTCGCCTTCAGATTAAATAAAGAGACACAATCTAAGACCCCTTGGGAGGGACATGATGGGTCCCCCTGGGAGGAAGGAACCTGTTGATAAAGGAACCAGGAGGGCAGAGCAACTGCTATAGGTCAACTGAGTCAGGGTCCTCAGGACCACTCCCAGTGTATACCTTGGGAGAGCCTCAGAGGTCAGGCTTCTAGTAGCTGCCTTTTCAGTTGGCATAGGGGGAAGGAGTCCCCCACACAATCGTCTGACCTGCCCCTGTCACCTTGCCATGGAGTCAGAGTAGGGGATCCTGTGCAAATTTCTGGGCTCTGTGCTGGGCAGAGGTAGTTAGCTGGTCACCCTCCCTGGGGCCTGGATACTCTCATCAGGGCTCTGCCCTCGGTCCACCTGGAACTGCCCCAGTGGCCCTGGTAGCAACACTGAAGAGAAGGGACAGGAAAGGAGAGATGGGCTCCATTTGGTGGTGTGTGCCTTTGGGTAAGTCTGACTCCTGGGTGCACCTGCCCTCAGTGCTGACCTTACTCCTGGTCACTCCTAGTGTCTGTTAGATGCATGAATGGACAAATGAATGAATGAGTGGGTGAGTGAACAAGTGAAGGAAGTGTCTTCTTGGACTTGCTGAGAGCTGAGTTTCTCCACAAGGGAGGTGGGGCTCACACAAGAACCAGAGAAGCTGGCATGTGCCCCTCTGTATCTGCTTCCTGCCATCTTCGCCCCTCAAAACTGGAGAGTCCCCCAGCCTTTCTCTCAGCCTCGCTTTCTGAAGGGAAGAGCCAAGGGACCGTGAGGAAGGCTTCGGGGTTGGAGGAACGGGGTCTTCCCCTCTGACCTCCCTCCCTGTGCATCCTCCTACCCCCCGGCGTGCAGGTCACCCACTCACTGCGCCCTCCTGGCATGCACTTGTCCCTGACTGCGAGATGGTTCAGTGAGTGTAGAATGTTTCCAGCAACACGGGTTGGGGCTGCTGTCCCTGGTGGCCCTGGGGGAGCATAGATGGGCCTGGCGCTCATGCCCGTGGGGGCACGTCCCATCTGCTGTGGCCATCTTTTCTTTTCCTTCCTGGGGAGGTCTGACCAAAGGGGCAGGAGAGCTTAGTGCTGTGTTCTGTGGCCCATTTCTTTTACTTCTCATGAGTTCAGGGCACGAACTTCTGCTCACATGCACCATCCTGACACCAGATGCTCAGAGCTGTAGGGGCCATGCCACCGCGTGGGGAGTCCTCTTTGGTTCACACCTTCACATACGTGTTACTGGGAGAGAGTCTGCTAGTGGAGACCCTGGGGGAGTACAGTGGAGCCCCAGAAAAATATCCAGAGAATGCGGGCAATTCCTCCGCCCTGAGCTCAGTTGTGAAAGCCCCGAGGCAGAGACAGCGGGCCATTGTGGGCGCCGGGCCCCTGCAGCACTGCGCAGGCAAGGGCACCGCCTTGTGAATCTCAAGAATGTGCCCAAGATTCCTTTCCCACTTTGTAACCGAGGCTCATTGTTTGAAGAAAGGATTTCTCATACTTTGATGTCCTTTATGTTTGTTTCACAAGGCGAAACACATTTTTCTCCACTTTTGATTTCTGGGAAATCATAGGTTTTTCTCTTTTTGATGTTTTTGAAGATATTTTTTTAATCCTCATCCAAGGATATGTTTATTGATTTTAGAGAGAGAGGAAGGGAAAGAGAGAGAGACATTGACGTGAGAAAGAAACATTGAACAGTTGCCTCCTGTGTGCACCCGGATGGGGGGTCGAACCCGCAGCCTAGGCACATGCCCTGACCAGGGATTGAACCCATAACCTTTTGGTGTATGGGATGATGCTCCAACCAAATTAGCCACTTAGCCAGCGCTTGGAGGTATTTTTAAATTCTGGGTCCCAGCAAGGTTTGGAGTGGATGCTGGCATATGTGGAGATCCTAGACCTCCTGGGAATTTCACATGGTTACAGTTTGTGACCTCATCACATGACACTCGTGACTACAGCATGTGCCAGGTGTTCGGCAGGTATCATCCCATTTCACTCCATACCCTTAGGGTGGGCTCTACCATAATCTCTGTTTTTCTGATAGGGAACAGAGAGGTTAAATAACTTTCCCAGGGACAACAGGCCACCCAGCTAGCAAGGCCGAGCTAGGATTCCAATTCTTCTAAAGTCTACGCCCTGATCCACCCCCATGCGCCTCCCATGGATTAATTCAGATAGAAAAAGAGAGAACCTTCTCTGAGTTTACACAAGAGCTCCACCACCCCCATATTATCTCCTGAGGAAATTTTTTCAAGAAATAAATCATTTGATCAGGTAGACCGCACATAGGAACTTTTTGGGTCTGTGGGGATTTTTTAGTCTAGTTTTTTACACTATCTTTGATTTGTCTTTGATTCTTAGAGAACCTCAGCTATGCTCAGCGTCCATATTGGCCTGAATTAAAGACAGGTTTTCAGTCCTGAAATGCTAGCATAGGTAGGGCCCAGGCCACCAGCTCAGCCCCCATTCATAGGCTGTGTCCCTGCATCCAGAAAACACCTGAGGACAAGCTCATGTTCTAGGTGAGAGGGACTGAAGCTTAAGGAGAGGGGAGGGAAGGAGAGGGAGCTTTGCACCCAGAACCCAGGCAGGAGCTGGAGCCACATGTGTGGTGGGCGTTGCAGACAGGAGCTGCTCCTTGTTCAGTCCCACAGGAGTTGCCAGAACGTCCTCTGTGGGCTGCTGTGGAAACATGTTCCAAAGCCTGACAAGGACCTGGGTGTCTGTTTCTTGTCCTGTAACTGCTTCTCTTCAGTAGAGTCCAGACCCTTGGCATTGGTGGATTTTTCAAGGTGTCTCGGGTGATTCTAATGCAGAGTGAGAGCTGAGAGCCATGCGGTGTTAGTCCAGGCCCACAGGCCCCTTCCAGCTGGGGGATCTGGGTCCCAGAAAGAGAGCTCAGCCAAGGGGACTTAGAGCCCTTTGCCTGAGACCACCCTAGCAGCTGCACCATCTCTGTCATGGGGGATGGTGACCTGGTGCAGGCAGGGGTGGATGATGGCCTCTGAGCATTTGCTTCCTGGAAGCTGGGGCCGCCTAGAGTGTCCTTTACGAAGGGAAATGCTTGAACCCTCACCTACCCTCTTGCTTTTGACAAATATTTGGCCAGTGGGGTCTTGTAGCTGGGACAGGGTGACTGCTCCTTGCCCAGATGCCTTATCACCTAGGTGTGGGTGCAGCCCTTGCTGTTTGCTTTGTTTGCTCTCTGCACACTTAGTGGGTGGAGTGGGGCAGGTCCTGGCCTGGTACCAAGATTCACACAGAATCCCAGCTCTGCACTGTGCGCGGGCCTGGGAGGCCTCCCCGCTAGCCCAGTAGGTACAGGCTCGAGGCTCACCCTCCCTCAAGCTCCGTGCGCAGCTTCCCGGCTCGGACTCCCTCACTGCTGCTTCAGCGTCCTCTGTCCTCTTTCCTCCCCCTGGAAAGTTACTTCTTGACTCCCTGGCCCAGTTAATCAACAAAGTCCACCTCTCCCTTCAAGATTTGATTAGGGCCCTGCCCCAGCCCACTCAGAGCTGGTTATCACCCTACAGAGTAACTAGTAGCCTCTGTGTCTCTCTCCACTGGGCTGTGGGTCTCCTGGGCGAGCGTATCTTATCCCGGTTGCTGGGTGGTGGTGTGCATGGTGCCAGGAGCTTCACATTCACATCCATAGTTTCCACCAGTTTGCAGTGTGGGGAGATAGCTGCAGATTGCCAGTTACAGACCAGGAAACTGAGGCTGTGAGGGTGGACTGCTTGCTGAGGCTTCTGCCATCGGATGCGCTGGTGCCTGCCTCGGGACTCACGTACTACTGCTGTGTGACATGGGTGCTGGGAGACCTCACATGTGCCTGGGGGAGCAGAGCCCTCGTAGCTGTTACGGCTCCTGACCCATAGCTGCCCTGGGATTCTCCAAGAGCAGTGTCTGTGCCCAGGGCTCTGCTCGTGTACGCACATGTAGCTGGGAATAGGTTCTCTCCTTAGCTTAGCCTCCTGTCCCAGCAGCTGTTCTGCTCCCCACTTGCCACCCCTCCCAGGTGGACCCTGTGGCTCCTTGTGGAAGCAGCCGCCCTGCCTTTCTCCCATGGGCACCTTGTGGGCAGGGCCATGAGGGGAGAGGGCAGGCCCACTGCCTGTCTCAGGGAAGTAGACCCTTGGGGTCTTAATTATTTCACCTGTGCTGACATTCCCTTCTCGTAATATGTAACTTGAAATATGTTTCTGGGACAGGTGGGGCCTGGTGGCATCTGTCCTACTGGAATTTCCCTGGGAACCAGCGATTCCCCAGCTCTTCCCAGTGTGGAGACCCCAGGGAGATGAGACACAGTCACTTGGCGTCCCCCAAACGGTGGGGGCTAAAGTGGGCTGCGAGTGTGTTGCGATGTGGAGGTATTTTGTAGAAGTCCCCTTGAGAGAGGATTTCTGACCCCAAAAGACATTATGATACAGGACAAAGCCAGTCGCCAAGTCCATGTATTATGTGATGCTGCTCCCGTGGGAGCTGAGAACGGCTGTGTCCTCTGTGGAGACAGAAAGTTGCTGAGTTGCCAAGTCGGGAGGGGAAGGGTGGAGGGGGGCTAGGACGGAAGGGCGCAGGGTTTCTTCTGAGGCGACGAGAACATCCTAAAATGGACTAGGGGTGATATGTGCGCAGCTCTGTGAACATACTGAAAACCGGCGAATTGTCCACTTTACGTGGGTGATCGTACCGCATGGAAATTATATCCCATTAAAGCTGTTTTTAAACAGAATTTCTCCCCACCATCTCCGTGAAGCCTGCTGTGGTAGATAAAGCATGAAAAGAAAGGAAAGTCAGTATAATTTTCTAAAGGACCTTTGCAAGGCGGGCTACACCCAGAGGCAGGATGGGTTCTTACCATAGAATCCAGGGTCTAAGAGAGAGAGACTGGGGAGGCAGGGAGTAAGGAGGGAAGAGAGAGAGCGGGAGATGTTTTCTAGGGAGCTGAAGCCTAGTCTTCGTCCAGTAAAAACACACACCCGAGGCAGCTCGGGAGGTCCGGGGTAGCCTTGATGCTCCCCTCTGCCACTGAATGCCCGGGCGCACCAGCCGTGGCCACATTCAGCACATGCACACTCTCCATGGCAGATGCCCAGTGCAGTGACTTCACTCCGAATTCACCTGCTTTTCCTGGCCTTTGGTTCCTGACCCAGCAGCCTAGGGAAGAATCCAGATGAAAGTTAAGTGGTCTGCAGACCGGGATCTAAGAGCCACCTTCTCAAATTTTGCCATTTCCAGGCACCACCTGTGCATCAATTTACCTATAATATGTATTTTACAGTTACTTTTCCCAAAAATAACTATATTACGGTGCTAAAAACAAAACAAAACAGTGTTATTACCCAGATGCCCTCTGGCCACCCATCTAGGGGAGCTCCAGACACCTGGCTCCACCCCAAGCCCATCTCTTTACCTTAGAATAACCAGAGAGTGAAAAAGAGAATGACTTTCTCAATGGATATTAAGGGTTCCTCAAGGCCATGCCCATCAACCACGTATAAACACCTGCAGCCCACTGGGTCCCACACAGGTTCTGTCATGAGTGCGCTCTCCTCCACGGGCATCCCAAGCTGTTCCTTTGGGATTGGTTCACAGGTGGCTCTAGTTTAGCCACACCCATGTAATAGGACCCTGAGGCTGGTTAACTGACTCAGACCCTGATGCATGGCTGGACATGTGACCCACACCCAGGAGTTAGCCCTGAGCAAAAGGGACCTCATCCCCTCCGTCACCTGGTCAGGCAGAGTTCCATATTGTAACAGATTATACCTGTTTGGGGCGTAGTGCAGCAAAAGAGAAGTGCAAGGCTTTCTAGGTCACGTGACAAGGGAACCGACTTAGGCCCTCTTTGCATCATCACCAGGTGACCAGGCAGGGGATGCTTAGGTGAGGAGTGTCCTAGACCCTTGCCTCTGCCGACCAGCCAGGCGAGCGTGACCCTCCTTCTTCTCCATGCCACACTCTCTCTTGCCTCCTAAAATCCACGTCCTACTTGGCCGTCGGCGCACTCCTGTCCCTTTGTTAGTGCCCATTATGGAAAAGGCTAAGTGATCTGTTGGATCCTAAAGGCCTCCATGAGTGAAATCTGCACATGCATCTTATTCTATGGGTGTCTAAGGGTTTGTAGTTCATCGTTTTTCTCCCGTTATTGTAAAGTGTAAAGCGTGTCCTATTGGCTCTGTCACAGGGCTGCAGGCAACCTCCGATTCATCAATAAGAAAGTTTTTTTGTGAGGAGAGGCTCATTAGGTCCAGCCTTGTTTTGATAAATCCAGATTCTTCGCTGCACTGATTTTTCCATCCAAATGTGATTCTCTCCTGATGCTTCTCAGCTAAGTGGCTGAGAACACCTGTGAGGACAGTGGGCTCTCTTACCTAGCAGGTGGGAAGCAGGTACCACGTGAGTTCACACCAAAGGGCACATAGGGCTTGGGGCAACAGCCCTTTCTCAGCCCTCAGATGTTCAGGGAGACAGGGCCACACACCATAGTTCCTTGGAAACTTTAGCCACAAAGCCGTGTCCACACATACCCAGCTCCAAGTAGAGTTCTTCTCTGGGTGGGGGTGGGGGTGAGGCTGAGCTGATTTCACGGTGATGAAGGGGGACAAGGAGAGGGAAGGTGTAAAGAAAAGGCCAACATGGGTTTGTGCATGTTTGGAGAAGTGGCACCGGGGGTGTCACTGACCACCATGTCTGTCCTCCTGCTCCTCTTTGAAAGCATGAGGCTGACTGGCCCTGTGGATGTAGATGGGGGTGTCTCCTGGGTAACTGCGGGAGCTGCTTCTTTCATGAGTGTGCTAGGCCACCAGGGGAGACCGGGCTGACCTGGGCCCTCTCCACTCCAGCCTGGACTCCCAGTTATCAGAGCGCCTCCTGGACTTGGGGATTTCAGGGGTCAAATTTCAAAAAACAAAATGCTAATGACATAGTGTGCCTAATTTATTTTTCTGGTTACTACAATTTCATAAAAGAAAGGATATTTTAGTATCAAAATACTAAGAAGGATATAACCTCAGAATAAAGAACAGCCCTTCTAGTGATAATCTAGGTGGATGATGTTAAGTCTTTTCTTGGGATGATGAAAAACCTAACTTCCATGAACCTCAGTTTCCTCATCTGACAAATGGGTCAGTGCTTCACTCATGGGGTTGTTGTGAGGATTCACTGAGTTACCGTATTTTGCCATGTATAATGCACAATCTTTGCCCAAATATTTGAGGGAGAAAGAAGGATTCGCATTATACCTGGGTATAATGATTACATACCATGGGTATAGTAACGGGTGCAATAATCCCATGTATAATGTGCACAAAACCATGGGTGTGCATTGTACACGGCCAAATACATAATGTTTTAAAAGTATTTAGGACAGTGCCTGGTATATAAATGTGATATAAGCATTTGTTAAATAAAAAAAAATTAATTGTGTTAGGTACTTTTTAAAAAAGGAAAAGAAAAGCAAGCTGAGGGTTGGACAGACCGGGATGAGAGGTTCAGGCTGGAGCCTTGAGGGGATGAGAGTCATTTCTGGTGAGAAAATGCTCGCCACTGTGCTCCGCCTGCCTTCCATCCCGCCCCGTGCGGCCTCTGGGTCTGCCCTGTCTGGCCTCCTGCTCACCGCTCACCGCACTCCCTCTGCAGGTCTTCGGAGGCCTGGTGTGGATCCTGATCGCCTCCTCGCTGGTGCCCTTGCCGCTGATGCAGGGATGGGTGATGTTCGTGTCTGTGTTCTGCTTCGTGGCCACCACAACCCTGCTCGTCCTGTACATGATAGGTGCCCACGGCGGGGAGGCTTCCTGGGTCACCCTGGTGAGTCCCAAGCTCGAGATGTCCAAGGGGGTGGGCAGTGCTGGATCCTCTTCCCCAGGAGGCTGGCTTTGGCCAGGCCTTCAGCTCTGAGCTGTCCGAGCACCCAGGGCTCCCTGCGGCCTGGAGGCCCAGAGGAGGCCCAGGCTGATGGTTACTGCCCGACTCTCTGGGCCCACTCTGTTTTCTCTTGCATGACTGCCCTCTTCACAGATAACTAGCAGCCCAACCCCCTGTCCATACTGCCTGCACCTGCCAGGTGCTGGTAGTGGCACCTCCTTCCTCTAGGAGGACTGGTTTCCATCTTGTCCTGGGTGTTGGCCTTGGCTGCCCAGTGGGGGCTGTGCTTACCGCCCAGGTCCCAGGCATGACTTCTAAAGCAGGCTCACTGTGGAGGGACTTGGAGGAGCAAGGGATGACCTTTGGTCTCTATCTGCATAAACTCTGCCTTGGGACCCATGAAGAGAGTAAAACTTACACATGGGACACCTGCTATTATCTGCCCTGGAACGGACGACACGTGTGGCTGAGCCTCTCTCCCTAAAAAAGCCTCCTCCTGAGGCTTTGAAATCACTTTCAAATGACAACTTCTCAAAACTCCTTTTCTGCTTATAAACATAACTGTGCTGTCCCCTGCCCCCCACAAAAAAAAATTGAACAACAAAAAAATGGAAATGGTGTGGGCCTCTCTTGCCCTGCACTGGCCACCAAGGTCCCATCCTAACTGGGACTGTGACCATGTGTGACCCTTCTCAGGTCCACAGCTGATTTCGTCCTGTTAAATCCTGAGCTTTTCTTCCTGCCCCCACCTTTTTCTTGATTCCACCTCAAGGGAAAGCAGAGTCTCTTCTTCATCAAAGTCTTTCCTCTGATGTCCAAACCAGTAAGAAAAAACCCAGCTGGGAAGTGCTGGTTAGACACTCTGTGAGGGAGGGACCGGCAGCTGTGGACATAGGCGGATAAAGGGGGACGAAGGGACCGAAGCCGTGCCAGGTGGGGGTGGGGTGTGGACAGGCCCTGCTGGGCCACAGCCGCCCTCACGTCCACATCCGGGCCTCCATCTTTCTGACGCCCTTTCTGGCCCCACAGGACGCAGCCTACCACTCCACCGCCGCCCTGTTTTACCTCAGCGCCTCCGTTCTGGAAGCTCTGGCCACCATCCTAATGCGCGATGGCTTCACCTACAAGTACTACCATGAAAACATCTCTGCTGTGGTGAGTCCCCATCGGCCGTCCCTGTTCCCAGCTCCCATCGCCCACCGACAGGGTCTGAGCCAAAGAATGCCCAGGCCTCCTTTCTGCTTTTCTAGTCCACTCACTGTTGAATGAAGTAAACCTTCCCCCCATTTCTGAAGAAGTAAAGCCCCAGGGCAGAGAAGTGATGTGCCCAAGACTCCCCCAGCCATCAGCCCAGTGTCACGCTGCTCAGGCCTGGGCTGGCCCAGGAGTCTGGGCCTGGGGGCTTTGTGCAGGGCAAGTGTGTGAGGAGGCATGACCGCTGGGTGCCGGCACTGTCTGAGCTCCGTGAACAGCCTCATTTAACCCTCACAGCAGCCCTAGGATGTAGGCACTGTTCTTATACCCATTTCACAGATGGAGAACCAGGGCACCGAGAACATGCACAGCTTGCTCCAACAACACATGAATTGGCAGGGTGTCCAGGCCGAGGGCTCTGTCACTGACACGCAGCACCAGGTTGAAGCAGTGAATCTGGCCACTTGGCCTCCTGGCTCTCACTGAGTGGTCCATCTGCCATCAAGGCATAGTCAGGGCTGGAGAACACTGAGACCAGGATGGAAAATCGAGTGACCAGTGTCTCACCAGGCCCTGGTCCAGACGCACAGCTGTGGGTGTCTGCTGCTTCAGACGCCTGACAGTTGAGGACCTGTGGGAGGAGGAGGGACCGGAGTCACATCTCCACCGATTCCTTGTGTGGGTGGATCCCTTGTACTCTCAGCCGTGGCTTGCTCATCTGTAAAATGGATTTATTTCCTGTCCGGCTCCCTTGAGGAATGCAGAGGTAGTGAACAACTTTCGAGGCCTCCCAGTGAACAGCGGGTGTGACAGGGACTTGCACCTCACTCTGCCAATCAGGAGAACAAGTGGGGGTGTCAACTTGTGTGTGACAGGGGCCAGGTCGCTGAGCTCTTGAAACGATGCTCTCCAATGGTGGAGCCAGACCCATTGGTGGCCTGCAAGGTCAGGACCTGGATTTTCTTTTTAATGAAAAGGATCAGAATGACAGGGAGTTCGAGAATAGATTGTTTTGCAAAGCTTTTCACAGAGTCGCGTGTGCATGGGCCAGTACTGGGGCACCAGTGCCCGATGTCCATGGATTTCTAACTGTGTTTAAAAAATAACTTGTGTAAAAAATAAAAAAACGTTTCAGAAATGGCACTCTTTAGACTTCTAGAGAGGTTGACCTATGAATTATGCAAGTGGTGATAGCCAGCTCCAGGCACCAAAGCCCTGCTGTTCCTCCCACCGGGAAAGGGTGGAGTAGAGCCTGAGAGAACACCCACAGGGATGGACGGTGTTCAGCCCCGGGAAGGGGGCTGGTGAGGGCACTCCTCCCGCTCCCAGAGCCAAGAGTCTGGAGGAAAGTTCCTCAAAGTTTTGTCCACTGGTCCCTATGGGCCCATCCCCCAACCTGGGGAAGCCACATGCTCCCCTTAAGCTCCCAGCATACTCCCCAGTTTCATAAACCTGGCCACCTCAAGGTGCCTGGTACCCCTCAGTGTCCCACAGTATGGAATGGCTCCTGTATCGGCTAATTTCCCAAGGAGGCTGCTTGTTACGTGGTAGCACAACTGGGCAGCACCTTGGTGAGTCTTCCTTCCCTGGGGAGGTTGGTCACCCTTCAAATGACTCCGTGTGGTCTCCTCCTCACCTAGAGAGCCTCAAACCTCCCCCATCCCTACCCAGAAGGCTTCTCTTCAAGCAAACATCAGCAGGGCATTTGACAATCATTTCCATAAAAGTACTGTGGATAATGGTC
>PVKM010046454.1:0-11700 GCA_004027735.1 Carollia perspicillata
CAGTAAAAGGCATTTTAGGCAAAGGGAGAGCATGTGTGGAGGTGAGGGGTACAGGCTGTACTGGTGATCAGACATACAGAGCAGAGTGTTAGTCTGGAGGGAGACTGTGGTGGGTATGATCAGAGGGAGAGAAAGCCATCAGAAAGTAGCCCTAGAAACATCTCCACAGGCAAACATAGATTTCAATAGGAGTTTATGCTTCAACCATAGTATTTTGATCAGTATCTTTTTAGTAAAGAGGACATTGAAATTTTAAGTTACTGAAGAAAAACTTCAAAAAAAGAACAGGCAGAATGCTTTAATTTCAGAAACCCACACAAAGAAAACTGCCTGAATTTTAAGGTGTGTAGGAGGCTCATAGGCATATGTAGTACTAAGGCAAATACTTCATCTAGAGATGTCTATTTAAACTCATTAAAAAAGGAATCGGTAATATTGTCAGAGCACATATAAATAAGGGACATCATGGGGAGCCTGGATGGAATCATTCCCATGGGAGTAGGAGGAATTCAGAGTTTGAGGAATGAGTCAGCCTGATGGAACACAGTATTTGCTAGTTGTTGCAGTATCTCCACTGCTAAAATGCCTGAGATTAAACCAGGAGGCTGCAGAAGATGAGGCTTCTCTTCTTCCTCCTCTGGGGTGCCAGACTTTGGACTTGCTTGATTTATAATGTGGACTTATTCCAGGTTTGCATGAGGCACAGGAGAGGTAAATGCTCTCAGATTCATAGGTAACAGATTGAGTGTCAAGTAGAACAAAGTAAAACAGGTATCTGAACCATGTCTTGATTTGGATACTAAGTTGTTTTTAGAGGGGGTATTGACTGTGTCTTTGCTTCTGAGTGACGGCCAGCCTCTAAAGGTTGTGCTTTGCTGCTGATAGGCAGCTCTGACATTAGCAGATTATCCCTGCCAAGATGTTTGGGCCAGAGTCCCCATGGAGAGAGCTCCTAAGGTAATTACATTTGCTGAATGTTCTCTGTATAAACTTGCATGGAGATTGTGAACACAAAACACTCAAAAAACTTTCTTAATTGTGTGATGCGGAGCCTAAAAAATGGTTTATCAATCAAATAAATTTTGGAAACAAGGCCTGCTAGCATCCTTTTAACATGCATAGACTTTCACTTCCAGCAAGTTGTTGCAGCAAAACTTCCCCTGCTTAACCAGGAACCCCCCATCAATTTTTATTAGTGAAGTATTTGTGATCAATTCCTCTAGCTGTATCTACTGAACTCCATTTCATTCAGAATCAACCTTTCCCCCCACCTATCACACACAAACACACCGCTCTTCTCGACTGGGCTCCCAACAGCCATGTTTACACAATGGAACTAAAGAATGTTGAAACTGGTAGATCAGACAAGAAGGCAATGCTCACATTACACAAGTATGTGCTTAAAGCCCACACCTCATGCATTTTCAACATCATTTTCTCAGCAGATAGACAGGGAGAGAGGAAGTCAAAATGAACTTCTTGATAGCCACTTTTCGTTAGATATATGGAACAATAAGTTGTGTGTGTCTACAGAAGGGAGCTGGATATACAGGCAAGCTCAACTTTTGGATCTGGGCTTGACACAAGTCTAGATTCTTGGTTTTCCCAGCTTCTCCCAATGCCATTAGCTTCTATCATATAGGAACAACATGAGCATGAACTTTCCCAAGTATAGGGCCTCCCCATCTCCTCTGGTTTTCAATAGTTTTGAGGTTTTCTATCCTCATTTTTATTCCCATTCCACCTCTTTCAAAGCAGTCCAGGGGCTGTTGGTGAAGACTGCAGCCAGAGCTGCCTCTGTAGAAATGAATCAAGTTCATGCAGCCTTGAAGAGTACTCCTAATAAGATAGTAGAGAAACTCTGAAGCTGGAGGTTGTCAAGTTTCTATGACATAACTGGGAAAAGAGGGAGCTGGCACAAAGACACGGGAGGGAGAGCAGATGCCCAGAGAAGAGCAGAGACAGGGATAGAGAGAGGATCCCAGAGTCAGGTTCCAGACTCTTCCTGAAGCCACTCTCAGAGGCTCTGTCCCTGGGCACCCCACTGTCTTTTCTGTAAGTCAATACAAACTCAAGCTGGTGTTTGCTCATTGGGACAAAGCTCTTAACCAGTGTACACCATTCAACATCATGGGCATACAGTACTCAGTTTGTAGACTGGAAGCCCTGGGAGTTTTCTAGGAATTTAAGGGACCCAAAACAGAGAAGACACCATCTACATGTTGCGTTACTGCATACTTTACTGCTATTCAAAATCCAGTTCCAAACTATCTCATTAAGTCAATAGTGACCTATTAAGCCCATAAAAAATCAGGTGTGACAATATAAAGAAAGATGTGTTTTCAGAGGCCTAAGATTCCCAGCATTGAGGTGAAGATGGATGCTAGATAAGTAAAGAATGAAATCAGCAGGGGGAACATAGGGGAAAGTCAACATATTAAGTCAGAATCATAATCCAGTGGCTAACTGAAAAATCTTTTGCACAGTGCACTGGCAAGTGTGGCTCAGTTGGTTGGAGCATGGTCCCATAACTGAAAGGGTGCAGGCTTGATTCCTGGCTAGGGCACGTACCTAGGTTACAGGTTCAATCCCTGGTCTGGGCACGTACTGGAAGCGACCAATAGATATTTCTCTCTCACATGATGTTTCTCTTTCTGCCTTCCTCTCTCTCTAAAAGCAATGAAAAAAATGTGCTTGGATGAAATTTAAAAATATCTTTTGGCACATTATTTTACCTAGATCTTGGTTGGACAAATGATCTTTAAAAACTAGGCAAACAAAAAAGTTAGGCATATAAAAATTGACTGTGCTTTTCACAGAAGTACTCACTGTTCTATGTAGTCACACTTGTACACCAGTTGGAGTTCTTTTATAAGAAATAAACAGCTTTTAATGCCACAGTGCTCTTCCTGGACAATGTTAGTCTTCGCCTCTGGCAACAATCCTAGATGAGAGCCTAGCAATCAAGCAATTCGAACTGAGAAGTCACAGAATTAAACCAACCATTGCTGAAGAGCTTAACTTCAGACGTAACTCGTAGAACATGCAAAGAATCAAAATTCAAAGATTTCTGTACTAAATAATGGATAGCTGAACATATTACATTTTTTAAAACAATATTATGATATTGTTACTTTGTCTCTAGCAAGGTCCTGTGAAGATAAAACAAAATCTAAGGAGATAAGTAGCATTAAGTACCATTGAACTCAGCACCAGTCCTATCTCTGTGCAGTGTTAAACTTGCCATAATTGTTCATTTTTCAGTCTTAGACTGCTGCAGAACAAACCACCCCCAAATAGTGGATTAAACAGGTAACAATCTATTACTATTACTATTACTATTACTATTACTATTACTATTACTATTACTATTACTATTACTATTACTATTACTATTACTTTCAGGACCTCACACAGTTGAGTTTGAGGCTAGTTGAGGTAATAGTCATCTCCAAAGCTTCCTTACTTGCATGTCTGATACTATACCTGGGTATCAGAGACAGTTAGGGTTCTTCTAAGATAAACTTCCAGAAGCTACATGGCCTTTCACAGTCCAGTCTTAGAAGTCAGGCAATGTAACTTCCACTGTATTGTATTCATGGGGTCACAAGCTCCTTCCAGGTTCCAGGGGAAGGGACAAACACTCCATCATATAACTACTATATGAAAAATATTTAGCCCATGTAAAACTCTTACTTAGAAGTATTTTTTAACCATCACATGCTCTGGAGTCATTTCAATTTTAGTTAAAACTGCTGTTTCATGTCTATCTAGCTGTACAAACAGGATAGAGAGACATAACTTTTATGAAGCTCTGTTTTCTTGGTACTGAGATAAGGATGATTTTTAGGAATGTTAGAAGAATCAAATCAAGTAATCTAAACAAAGTGCTTAGTATATATGTAATATAGTGTTTAATTAAGTAATAATTAATACCAAATTTCAATATCAAACATTCTACTTTCAAATCATCACTTCCTAGCTTTCCTGATTACTTTAGGGCAACCTGACTCTGTCACTTGACACATCATCTATGACTCAGCCACCTTTTCACCTGTGCACTTAGACGTACACAAAGTAGCACCACACTGATCAAAACAGAGGGAGACTCACTTACCACCTTCTGTGGGTACCTTTATGGGCATTAGAATATTTAACATATATATGCATTATTTATCCTGAAAAGCAAATAAAAATATATTTATAAAATTTTAAATTACAAAGGAAACATTAGTCTAAGTAATAAAATAGAAATCCCCAGTATCCAATCAATAAATATTTTCATTTCACAACAATAATTGATATCATGCTAATTTTACATATATTGTTGGCTATTCGAACTACAATTTTATAAAGTTGTTTTCCCCTTTATAATTAATTTAGATTTATAACTTGGTCTCTTCTCTTGGTTCCTAACATAGGGCTTCTGAAAACTGTGTAATGTCCTGGGTGACAGGACTATCTTTTGTTCTAATGAGGTGACTATGGGTGGGCTCATGGATGGGGGCTCATCACCAGAAACACCAAGCAGTGGTTAGAAGCTTGGAATTTTCAGCTCCGTCTCCCACTTGCTTGGAAAGGGAGAAGAGCTGAAAAGGGAATTAATGAACAATCCTCTCTACATGAAGAAGCCTCCATGAAAATCCCAGAAGTGTGGGTTTTGGGAGCTTCCGAGTAGGCTAACACATCCGCACCGGAAGGGTGACTCACTCCAACTCCGTGGGACAAGAAGCTCCGACAATTGCCACGCTCCCAGACCTGGCCCTGTGTAAATCTTCAGCTGGCTGTTTATCTGTATCCTTTATCATGACCTTTAGTAAACTGGTAAATGTGTCTCCCTCAGTTCTGTGAGACATTTTTGCAAAGTAATTGAACCTGAAGAAGGAGTCGTGGGGACTTTCAATTTGTAGCCCAACCAGACAGAAGTTGTGGGTGACCCGGGAACCTACTACTTTCATTTGGCATCTGCAGTCGGGTGGAAGCAGTCTTTGTGGGACGGAGCCCTTAATCTGTGGGATCTGGTACTACCTCCAGGCAGATAGTGAGCTAAAGAACTGAGCTAAATTGCAGGATGTCCAGCTAGTGTCTTGGAGAATTGCTTGAGGTGGGGAAATACCTCCACCTACTTAGTCCAGAATTAAAGTGCTTAGTGAGAGAAGTAAAAAGAGACTCACAGAGAAGAATCACACAGTAAAAAACACCTGGCTTTTTCCTACAACAGGAGTAAAAAAACTGTAGCTTTTCCTTTACAATAACCAACAGTGATTTCTTTTAAATTATTTACATTTAGCCTCAATTTTTCTAGCCAGCTCATTAAACTCTTTCCAAGTAAATGCAGTTGTACAAATTAGGGCTTTTAAGAATTTTTGGACTTCCCTAACAGGTCATCAATCCTTTCTTTGTTAATCTTCACAGATAAGTTGTACGGATTTCCTATTAGAAACTTTTTTAGTATGATGAAGGAAATAGAGGCCAATCAATAAAAGGATTTAAATTCTGCACCAATATTTTGTTTTGGTTATTTTTGTCTTTGTTCTTTGAACTTTGACAAACCCTTTGCTTTAGACTTGATTAGCTTACACATCAGGCCAGCGCATCCAGGAGTTGCTCTAGAATATGATGAGAGCCTTTTCAGCATTCCTGCTGAGACAGTGTTAGGGATGCTGTCCTCGCTGGGTGTGCCCAGGTGAATGGGGGGGTAAGGAAGGGTGGGGGGTGGTTTCATCCAATTCAGTTAGCACCCGAAGAGAACCAAAAGATGGAGGAAAGGGGGGAAATGAGGATTCCCCCTCTTTCTCCCAACTGTAGAGCTGGGATACCGATCTCTTCCTGCCCTTAGACTGGGACTCACAGCAGCAGCTCTCTGGGGTGTCAGGCCTCAGCACTCAGACTGTAGCTGTGCTACACCACTGGCCTGGTCTACAGCTTGCAGGCAGCAGATGGAACTTCTTGGCCTGCATTATAGTGTGAGCCAACTCCTCACAATAAAACTCTGCAGAGCACTGACTAAATACATTTATGCTACTTGACTTGCTAATTGCCCCCTATGTCCCTTCCAGGAAACAGGTCAAGTTTTGAAGTCTGGCTCCTAAGATCTCTAACCTTCCTGATCTGCATTTAGTTAGCATTTTGGAGCTAGCCCTTCTTTACCAAGAAACTTCCTGGGATTCTCAAGTTTCTATAAATGAGAAGTTTCTTTCCACACTTTGGCAGCATATCTTGTCTTTGTGTAAAAATGTGTGCTTCCCTCTCCCCCAAAATTTCCTTAAAGAATGTTCAAAATCTATCCCTTTGAAAATGTCTTATTTTCCAAATCAATGAATATTTTATTTGGTATTCCTGTTTCCTGTGAAAGTCCTACTGCTTTACTCCAGGGTAAATGAGTTTTGGCATGAACCTCACTCAGTCTTTGATGGACTATACTTACAGACTAAAATGTCCAGATAAATTTAATCCCAAAAGATTTTTCAGTCACGAATGTTTTATCCATTGTGTCTAGATTAATCCAAACAACGCTCAAAATTTAAATAAATCTCCCTCCTTCAAGCACTTTCATCTTGATTTTAATATAATCAACCTTATTTTGTTTTATGGTTACAATAAATATTTTTACCAAAAGTCTCAAAATGAACTGTAATTTTCCAGGGCACTGTAAAATTAAGCATTTGACACTAATGTTGGTTACCCTTTGCTGATGCAATGTTGGAAACATAAATAAATCACCCCAACATGTCGGGGTGATTCCAACATTAATCACCCCATTAATCGGTAGTTCTTATGGATGTAGCCACACATTATGTCACATATGAGGCAGCTTAAGCTCATGTGAAAATTAATTGCACAAAGTCAAAGTCAACAACTACCATCATCATCAGCAATACCAGGCATCTCTCTGAAGTGTGTAATAAAGGATGAAAAATAATTTTACCCCATATGCAAGATGCTTTAGTTAATTTAAATCTGACACTGTAGAAATATTCTATGCTTGTCCACCTGTTACTTGAGTTGTGAGAAAGTAATGTAAAGAAGTGTCTTTTGTGTTATTCAGTTTTTCAGAGATACTTTTTCCCCTCAAATTACAATGAAAACTAAACATTTAAAAATAATGTTTATAAAGTTAAATAAAAAAAGAAATGATTTCATAGATAACTAGTGGGAGAGTTTTATAAGAAATACCAACACAATGATGTCCTTTAAATAGGAACAACTAGTAACTGTCGTCACCCTTGAAGGAAGTACCCTTTCTTTCATGCCTCCTCCATTACCCCTTTCTGTATCAGTGTTGTCAGGGCAACAGTATTCTGCTGGTTATTGGAGACTTTTTCCTCACCCTTATATTCTTCTTTCCCTAGTTTCTATAGCTAAGAACTCCCAACAAGTTCAGGAAGTATTAGCTTCACCACTCTGTTTAGCTACCTAATCTCTAGGGGTTTTACCAGAGATTCACATTCTTCCTCAATCTTTCTTTCCTTCTCTCTGTTCCTCTCAATGGGAGGGCCACTTCCTTGGTTTTCCTGAGGGTGAGTGTGGGATACATAAGAGCACCATCCCTAGAGGAACAGCACTTGGCTTCATTTCTGGCCAGTGGTGACTCTTGGCCTCAAGGCCTCTCATTACAACCTCTTTGGGACAATAAGGCAATAGGTGTTGCTTAAAATGAGTAAGAAGCAACATTACAGAGGCGTGAGTTCCAGGCCCAGCCAGTTACACAAATAACTGTATATTTTTAAAAAATGGATGGAGAAGAAACACTTCCAAAATGGTAAAGTAGGAGTCTTTGAATATCTGCTTCTTTATAAAAACAATGAAAGCACTGGTTAAAAAAAAACCTGTGAAAATAAACTTTTTCTGAATTCTGTACATGAATGAAATTCTTGGAAAAAATCTAAGGATCATTTATTCAAGAAAAATGGCTGAACCATGATTAAAACAGGAAGTTTGTGATGTTTTCATTTGACCTAATCCCATCTTCCTCTCCTGGCTTTGCAATAGTCTTGATACAAACGGCCTCACAACCATGGCAGCTATAAAAACCATCAGGCTAGCAGCCACTGGAAAGGTAAAGATGGTTTTAGGGCTCCCCAAAAGCCCATCTCCAGAGAATTGCCACTCTTTGTCACTACAAAGTAACAACAATAAAGGCACTGTGGTAGTGGCACAGGGATAGACATCTATAGCAATGGGAGGGAATCCAGAGTCCTTAAATAAACCCATACATCCACAACCACTGGTTTTCAACAAATATGCCAAGATCACTCAGTGCAGGAAAGAAAAGTCTCTTTAACAAAAGGTACTTGGACAGTGTAATGTCCACATGCAAAAGAATTAACTTGGATTTCTACCTCACATTCTACAAAAATTAACTAAAAATGGACCAGTGTTTTAAAAATAAGTGCTAAAATTATAAAACTCATTGGAGAAGCTATAGGTGTAAACCTTTCTAATCTAACATTACATTTTGGTTCATTAGATAGGATATCAAAAAGGCAAGTGATAAAATAAAAAATAAATACATTGGACTTAATTAAAATTAAAACCTTTTGTGCTTCAAAGGGTACAACCATGATGAACGAAAAACCAACCCACAAAAAGGGTAAAAATATTCACAAATCATATATCTAATAATGGGCTTGTTTTTTTAATATAAAACTACTTTCAAATTAATAGTAAAAAGACAGCCCTGACTGGTATAGCTCAGTATGCTGGGCATCATCCCATAAACCAAAAGGTTGCAGTTTAATTCCCAGTGCCTGTGTTGCAGGCCAGGTCCCCAGATAGGGGCACATGAGAGGCAACTGATCAATGTTTCTCTTGCTTTCTTTCCTTTTTTTTTTGTCCCTCCTTTCCCCTCTCTCTAAAAACAAATGAATAAAATATTTAAATGATAGTAATAATAATAAGAAGGAGGAGCAGAAGAAGACAAATAATCCAACTGAAAAAATGGGCAAGATATTTGAATAGATGTTTTTCTTCAAAGAAAATATACAAAAGATCCATAAGTACATGAAAAGATATTCAACATTATAAATTATTTGAAAATGCAAATCAGAACCACAAGATACCACTTTACACCCACTAGAATGGCTAGAATCAAAAAGACAGAAAATAACGTGCTGGTAAGGATGTGGAGAAAATTGGAACACTCACATGTTGCTGTGGGAATGTAATATGGTACAGCTGCTGTCAAAGATTTGAAAGTAAAAATTTTCAGTGAAAGTGAGATTTGCAGTGAAGGCAGTCAAAGATTTCACTCCTGGTTATGTACCCAAGAGAACTAAAAACATTTGGGTGGATTAATGTTCATAGCAGTATTATGCATAATAGCCCAAAAGCGAAGCAATGTAAATGTCTACCAACTGATAAATTGATAGAGTGTGTTCATCAATAAAAAGTAGAAGAATCTTGAAAACTTCATGCTTAGTGAAAGAAGCCAGTCATATTTGTACGTAATGTCCAGAACCCATAGGGGCAGGAAGTAAATGAGTGATTGCTAGAAGGGAATGAGGAGAAACTTGTTATGGGTTATAGGGTTTCCTTTTGAGGTGAGAAAAATGTTCTAAGGTTTGATCGAGGTCATGAATGTACAACTATGATTATAGTACTAAAATTATGGAGTTTTACCTTCTAAAGGAAATGATATGATATGTAATTATTTCTCAATAAAGCTGTGATTTCAAAAGAAGCTTATTTATGGATAAGGTTAAAAAAGGTAGACTGATAGATGATCTACTTGTAGAAAGGTTTGCTTGCTACTTTCTCAGAGTTGCAAGTGTGTCAGTTTCAGGTTCATTTGTGGGGTAAACTGGCTTTCATGGGCAGTGTACAAGCTTACCTGCCATCCAATGTCTTCCAAGCACCAGAAGAATTCTATTCTGCTTTACAAAACTGCCGACATTATTCACTTTCTGAAGAGGTCGAAGTGTGCAGATTATGATGATGAATACAATTCCTCTTGAACACAATGCCTTTATCATAGAACCTGGAAAATAAATTGACTTAAAAAATAGAAGATTTATTGACAAACAGAGGGTTATTGTCAACCAATTTTTCATTCTTTCAATCCACAAATATTTACAGACCAACTATGTGTGTATGGAGGTGTTTTTTTTTTCTTTTGGAATTGGGAACAAATACGTTGAACAAGACAAAATTCTCACCCTTTAGTGGAGAAAACAAACAATAAACAAATAAGTAGGTACTTAATGTAAATACTAGGTCAGGTAATGATAACTGTTATACAAACAAATAAAGCAGGGTATGAGGTAGGTAGAAAGCTCTGGAGTAGAAAGTCCTGCTAGAGTAGGAGGACCTTTGGATGTGTTACTATTTGAGGGAAGACCTAATTGAAGTGAGGGAGATAATCATATGTGAACATCTCTCTCTAAAAGGGTGAGCAAATGCAAAGGCCCTGAGGCAGGAGTGTACTTGACATGCCTGTGGTACATTAAGGGTAGCACTGCAGCTGGAGCCCAGAGATTAAAGAGGAGCGTGGACGGAGATGAGGTCAACGAGGATCCAGGAGCAAGATCACGTAGGGCCCTGGCAAGATTTTTCAATATTATTCTAATATCAATTGAAAATTGAAAAATTAGGAATTTTTCTTTATTTTTCTGCAGCTCTGATTCCCAGGGCATAAATCAAAAATTCAGTTTTAGGAGATGCAGTCTCCCATATTTTCCAAATTTCTGATAAATCTCATTTCCCATTTCTTTTAACACTTGTATATACTTGAAATGTCAAATGTTTTCTTTCCAAATTATCTTCCTGCTTAAATCTCCTACCAGCCATCTTGTTAAAAAATCATTGATTGTGTGAGAACACTTGCAGGAATGGAGCATATCTGGGAGGAAATTTCGTTTGATGACTGGATTTGCAGTCACTGTTGCTGGTCTAGTCCTCTGGGCATACCAAAGGCACCTGGAACAATTCAGTTGTGTCTTCTTGACACCAAAACAATTGTTCCATTAAGTAGCTAGTAAATCAACTAGTTGATTTTTTGGTGCTTCCACTTTTTAATTGGTTGTTTCTACTGCTTTTGCTATAAGCTTAGAGTCCTGGCAATCAGGAATTTAATGAGTAATTCTCAGGCTAAAAACACTCCTTTCCCCATGGAACCAGACAGAGAATTGAAAACACATTGGGTGATAAGCTGTTTCTCCATTCCTTGATTTGGAGAGAAATTAGTAACCCATATAGAGGGGACCCCTTATAGTAACTAATACTATTTGGAGTATAGTAACTAATACCCCAAATAGTAACTCGTTTGATTTCACCCCACACCACCTCAAAGCAGGAGGCTTGAGGCACACCACAGACAGCTCCACCTCTCAGTGCGGAATGCGTATTATAGGAAAGCCTTTGTGAGTGAGACAATGGAGGAAGGAGTGAGAGGAAGAAATTAACTTTATGCATACATTTCATTCAAAAATTCATTCTAGAACTTCTTTGAATTGTACAAAATATTTTTCCACTTTTCTGGATCAGCTTCCATAATTCAGCTGGAGGGAGAGGGGCACCGAGTATAGTGGACAAGACCTTTTATTGTTCCTCAAGCATGCCCAGCTGAGAGGAGAGGCAGGATCTAAGTTTCATTCAGTGATAAGAAGTTTAAAGTAAAATGCCTGGAAAGGACAAATGCGACTTGTAAGATGGTAGAGGGTAACCTTAAAGGAAATGGGCAGGCTACATGAAGATGGACAC
>PVKM010046455.1:0-11698 GCA_004027735.1 Carollia perspicillata
AAAAAAAAAAAAAAAAAAAAAGAAAAGAAAAGAAAAAAGAAAGAAAGAACACTTCCAGTCCTGGATGGTGTGGCTCAGTGGATTGAGTGCTAGCCCTCAAACTGAAGAGTCACTGGTTCAATTCCAAGTCAGAATATATACCTGGGTTGTGGGCCAGGCCCCCAGTTGTGGGCACATGAGGGGCAACCACACATTGATGTTTCTCTTCCTCTCTCCCTCCCTTCCTCCCTCTCTAAATAAAATCTTAAAAAAAAAAAACCTCCACTTTTGCCCTGGTTTGTGTGGATCAGTAGACTGAGCACCAGCCTGCAAACTAAAAGGTATTGTGATTCCCAGTCAGGGTACATGCCTGAGTTGTGAGCCAGGTTTCCAGATGGGGACAGTGAGAAAGGCGACCAAAGTTTCTCTCCCTCTTCTCCTCTCTCTAAAAATAAATATTTTTTTAAAGAAAAAAAACCCCTCCCCCCGTTTTTCTGTCCTAATTGTTGTGGCTCAGTTGGGTGGTCATCATACCACAAAATCCACTGGTTAGATTACTGCTAAGGGCATGTATGAGAGGCAACCAATTGATGTTTCTCTCCCTCTCGTTCTCCCTCCCTTCCCTTCTTGCTAAAAAATAAATATTTTTTAAAGAAAATGTTAAAGAATTGTGATGAGAATAACAGCAGTAATAACTAAAAGTTTTTAGTTTGCCCTAAGCACTACTGTAAATGGTTTCCATACATTAACTTCTTATGTTAATAGCTCACGGGGAAAGATCTGGTCTCACCTTGCAGAGAAGAAAATGTGTCACAGACATTACAAAAAACTCACTCGGGTCTAAAGCTGTGAGTCAACTCACCAAACACCTGAACCTAGTCAGTGGGCTTTAGAATTGAACCTAAAAATGTAAAAAGTTATGTAACACATGTAATTTTGAAAGTGTACTGACATGCCCTGGCTAGTATGGTTCAGTGGACTGAGCACCTGCTTGTGAATAGAAAGATCACTGGTTCCATTTTCCAGTCAGAACACATGCCTGGGTTGTGGGCCTGGTCTCCAGTTGGGCATGAGGGAGAGCCAACCAATTGATGTATCTCTCCCTCTCTTCCTCTCTTTCCCTCTCTCTAAAAATAAATAAAATGTCAACTTTCTTCTTCATTTCCAGTCATGAAGATTTTCTAGTCAGTGACTCCCTCATTTAACTTCAAATGTATTTAATATAAAAGCAGTCAGAAAGATTTCCTCTTATCGTCTCCCCACCCCATCACCCAGAACTTATCAGGTATTTGTGTGTATTTTTATGTGAATTCTACAGGCATCTTTTTTTTATCCTGGTTGATAAAAGGACCCATGACACAGCCCTGGCCAGGTAGCTAACTAAGCTGGTTACAGTGTGTCCAGATAGTCAAAGTTTTGGTTTACATTTCCATCAGGACATATTAAAAAAAAATGAACCAATGAATGCATAAGAAGGTACAACAAATCTATGTTTCTCTTTCTAAAAAATTATTTTAAAAACTATACTTATCACTGGATCATGGTGAGATAGAATCTAACTACAGATGACTGGAACTGAGGGAAGGCCCCAGTTTGAGTGTAAACAAAAAAATGTCAGGCAGGACAATTCAGTCAAAGGAGATCAGCCAGTCAAAGGGCATTTCAGGGAAGATAGGCACTACTGAGTATATGACTGTGCACGAGAAAGAGCCATTGCTGAACTCTTGCTTTCCTCCTCCTCTTCTGGGCTTCTTCCTTAGGCAGCAGGTGCCTTTAAAAGTTAATCTGGAAAGTGGAAATATGCTGTTTATCCACATACCCCCTTCCTGTGCCCAAACCACACAGACAGTAATGATCTCACCATGAGAGAGACAGTGTGTGCTACCCACCTGGAAAGGGGAAATCCAAAGACCATAAACTGCTATCAGAAACAGATGAGTGAATTTTACCACCACTTTCTACAGAGCAGATCCCCCTCCTACTGACACCTTCTCACACATGCGGCAGTGATGGGGACCTCCGGTGAATGGACACTTGGTAGGCCCTGATCAAACCCCAAGCAGGGAAGCAACTACAAAGGGAAGCTGAAGGGCTGGGCTAGAGAAGGACATGAGGATTGGGACATGGAGTAGGTCTCAGGGCAGGGGTGGGGTTGCCAGAATCCCAGAGCCAAAAAAAAAAAAAAAGGATCTGGGTTCTCCAGGAGCTGGGTGGGGACACTGTTTCCAGAGACCTGGACGGTGAGGGTGTTCTCTGCCAATCCACCTCCTGAGAGGACTTTAATGGCACCTGAGGGGCAGAGAGGTCAGTAAAGGGTAAGAAAGGGATTGATACTGTTACAGAACAGAGGTCCATGGTGGGGGGCAATATTTGGCCCACCCAGGGACACCAAAAACTGTTATAGAATAATCACAGACACACACAGGGGCCCAGACTCTGGAGGACGGTATACTAATACTGTCTGGGCCACCTACCGGGCTCATCTGTCTGCCACCAATCGGAAAGATATCTCTCAATGCCAGAGATTTGTAAAAAGGAAAGGAAAGATTTATTTAAGGCTATACAGACTTAAAGTAGCGATTCAATGTCCCCATTAAACTATTGTTGCGGAAAAATGAACTCTTACACGATTTGGGGTGACAGAGTGAGCCTTTATTCACATGCGTGGACCCAGAGAAGAGGGTCTTCAAATCCTGGGTGCCAAGAAGGGGTCAGGTGTGTGGTTCAATACTTTTGTAACAGCGGGGAGAGGAGGGGTCACGCGGCACAAGCAGGGGGTACATGAATGTGAAAGCCAAGGACACAGAAGTGGAGGGCGGAAATGGTCCGGGGGCCCAGGACAAAGAAACAGCAGGGAATCATCCAGGGCTTGGGACAGACAGTCAACTTGTCAGGAGGAGGTTAACTGGGGTCCAGGAGCTAGCAAGGTGTTGTCTGGGGCCTGGAACAAAGAACTAGCCTTATTTTCTATAACACTATCAAAGTCCTGTAGGATAACTACTGACGCCCACAGTGCTTCCTTCTCCCCCTGCCCTTATCTAGGCTACCACAAATCAGGAAAAGCAGCACACGTCCATTTCCCCAGGCTGCTGGCACCATCAGCTGTGTCGCCGTCCAGGCAGGATATCCAATCAATCCAAAGCCACGTGGCACCTTCTCACGGTCTACTGGCAAGAGTTCTTTGTACCCATTTTTTCCAGGAAAAGTCTCTTCTTTCCTCCACCAGAGCTGTGAGGGGGTCCTCACTCTTGCAAAACCTCGTGGTTCCCCCCTTCACCAAAGATGCGAAGGGGTCTGCACTCTTGCAAAGCCTTGTGGTACTCTGCTTGCACTGCCACAACCTTGTGGTCCCTTTCTTCCACTAGAACTGGGGGTGGAGGTTCCTCACTCTGGCAAAACCTCGTGGTTCCCCCCCCGCAATGGCTGCCATGTCTGGGTTTAAATCCCCATGCCAATCTTCCTCTGTACCCCCATTCCAACTCCTCCCACAGTCAGCTACACCCCTCAGGACTCCCACTGAGTCTGGGCAGGTGTAGCCCCATGGCGTGGAGCCAGTGATCTCCAATCTTTCACGCAGGTGCTGTAACCAGGGGGAGTTGCCTCCCAGTTACATCTTGGGTGGAAGTCACTCCCTTCTCCCTGGCTCAAAGCAAGGTTACAGCTATTTAACATTATTTATGAAACCAGTTAAAGGCTATAGATGTGTTAAATGACCGTGCCAAGAGGTTAACTGAAAAGCTGTTGGTATGCAAAACAGCTCTCAATGGCCTTGCTCCATCTGTCCCTTCCCCTAACTCACACCTGTGGGGGAGAAGGGGGAGGACATCTTAATATTTCCTGGACACCTTGGGTTCTGGACCCCATTCCAAATCCCTTTTTGGGGCCCCCCTCTTGGCTGCACCCTGTATCAATACTAAAGGCACGACTAGGATGGAGAGAAGGCAGAAAAGCCGAAATCAGTGAGGAGGTTGGCAGCCATTTTAAATATTAAGGGAAGTCTCTGGCCCCTCACCACTCCACCCGTTTACAAAGGGCTGCTGCAGGGACTCTAAAGGCCATGACGCTCATTAGACGTTGTATAAAAAAGGTGGGACTGGGAAATGCAGGTGTATCCCAGAAAAAAAAAAAAACCCTATGGCTGTATTGTATCTTTTCCTCTGAGACCTCACCTTCCTTAGCCTATACAAAATGGTGCTGGGAGGGAAAAGGGAGTGTTTCCCTGAGGAGTCTGGGCAAAGTGCTATCAATAGAGGGCGGCACGTCCTCAGAGACCAGGCATGCGCAGTGACAATGAGTGCCACGTGTGGACTGCCTTGGGGAGATGCTAGAATTTCTCACTTTGCTTCCAATGTTTGTTTTTCAGGTTTAAAAATGCTTGCATGTATTATGCTAAGTGAAATAAGTCATTCAGAAAGGGCAAATACCATATGATTTCACCTATAACTAGAATATAAAAAACAAAATAAAGAAAATTGAAACAAGGTCATAGAAACATAAAATAGATTAAGCGTTGTATGAGAAAAATGGGTTTGGGGAGGCGTCAAGGCAAGGGGATTAGAAAGTACAAAGTGGCGGTTACAAAATAGTTACAGGGATGTAAAGTACAGCATAGGGAATACAGTCAGTAATATTATAATAATTATGTATTGGGTATTGGAAACATTAGTGGTAATATTCTGTAAAATGTGATCATCTGAACTCATGGCTGCATACTTCAAACTAATACAAAATGATGTCAAATGTAAACAGTAATTGACAAAAAATTAAATTATTTTATTGTTCAATTATAATTGTCTACATTTATCCTCCCACTTCCCCCCAACCTCACCTCCCTCCCTTGGTTTTTCCCATGTGTCCTTTACAGTTGTTCCTGAAAACCCTTCCCCCCACTACCCCATTTCCCTTCCCCTGTGGTTACTGTCAGATTGTTCTTAATTTCAATGTCTCTGGTTATATTTTGCTTGCCTTTTTTGTTGTTGTTGGTTAGGTTCCAGTTAAAGGTGAGAGCATATATTAAAGGGGATCATATTTGTCCTTCATCACCTGACTTATTTCACTTAGCATAATTCTCTCCAGTTCCATCCATGCTGTCGCAAAGGGTAGGAGCTCCTTCTTTCTTTCTGCTATGTAGTATTCCATTGTGTAAATGTATTATAGTTTTTTGATCCATTTACTGATGGGCACTTAGGTTGCTTCCAGCACTTGGCTATTATAAATTGTGCTGCTATGAACATTGGGGTGCATAGGTTCTTTTAGAATGGTGTTTCAGGGTTCTTGGGATATAATCCTAGCAGTGCAATAGCTGGGTAAAAGGTGGTTCCACTTTTAGTTTTCTGAGGAAATTCCATACTGTTTTCCACAGTGGCTGCATCAGACTGCAATCCCACCAACAGTGCACTAGGGTTCCCTTTTCTCCACATCCTCTCCTACACTTGTTGTTTGTTGATTTGTTTATGATGGCCATCCTGGCTGGTGTGAAGTGGTATGTCATTGTGGTTTTAATTTGCATCTCTATGATGGCTAGTGATGCTGAGCATCTTTTCATGTCTCTGGGCCCTCTGTATGTCCTCCTTGGAGAAGTGTCTGTTCAAACCTTTTGCCAATTTTTTTAATTGGGTTTTTTGTCTTCCTGGAGTGGAGTTCTTGCGGAAAAACGGACTCTTACACGATTTGGGGTGACAGAGTAAGCCTTTATTCATGCACGTGGACCCAGAGGAGGCAGTCTCCAAATTCTGGGCCCCGAGGAGTGGTTAGGTGGGTCGCTAAATACTCTTACAGTGAAAAGAGAAGAGGATGGGTCGCAATACAAGCAAGGGGGGCATAGATGTAAACCATCTGGGGCCTGGGACAAGGTCAGCAGGGAACTATCTAGGGCCTGAGACAGAGAGGAGCCAGCAGGGGTGTAAATTATCTGAGGCCTGCTGCACACCTGGGGCCCAAGACAGAGAGTTAGCTTTATTTCCCATGATATTCCCCCCTTTTATGCTAGACTGAGACTTCCTCAGTCAGCATCACCAGGCCTGGGCTGGAGCCTATGATAGTGGTATCCTTGGAGTGAAAGCATCTTTGCAGTGGCCTCCAGGGCTGCTATTATCTTTATCTGATCAGCGAGGGTGTGTATTAGGCACAGTCCTAGTGTTATGATTAGGAACAGGATAAGCAGGGGCCCAACTATAGGAGCCAAAGTGGAATACATAAGAGATTGCCACCACGGACTGGACAGAGGGGTTTGGGCTATGCTTTTGATCCTGTTTTGTATATCTTGGAGCCTACGGATATTTTCCTCAACTATCTCACTCTCATTAATATAAAAGCAACATTGTTCTTGTAGAAATAGGCAAGTTCCTCCTTTTTCCTCGGTGAGTAGGTCTAATGCCCGGCGGTTTTGCAAAGTTACCCAGGCCAAGATTATCTGCCTCTGGAGCAAGGCCGAGGAGAGGGCTGTGGCATCTAGGGGTTTTTCTAATTTTTCCTTAAGTTGCTGATTGGTCTGGATGCTGTGGGTAGCCCTGTGCTCCCAATCCCGGTTCCTATGAGGGAGGTTGTGAAGGACAGTCCTACCAATACAGGCAGGAGGACTGCTCTCTTTTTCTGTCAGTTTGAAAGGAGTGAGTACAACTCTCCTTACTGATACTGCATCAGCTCTGGGGTTAGGATTGTCGGGTAACACGGGGTGGGCGTGGCTGATCAGACGGTGCAGTACAAGGTCACGTTGCACCAGAAGAAGGTCCCAGGTAGGCTGGTGAGTCCTCCAGAGCTGACTGGGATGGTGAGGTTGCAGGTCTTCTCAGGTCCGTAGCACACAGGAGGGGTTTTGGCTTCATTCTGAAAGAGAGGCACACTCGGGAGAGAAAAGGAGACAGGGTTATCAGTAACATTCAAGGGGATTGGGATAGGAACTGCCTCTACAGGAGGCTGTTCCAGGGAAGCACAGAGAAAACAATTATTGACATCTCCAGGGGCGGTTAGGTTGAACATCCGGGTTCCATCTCGTAGGAGGGTGAGCCAAGAGAAAGGCCCAGTCTGGGTGGAGTTGCCCAGGTCAGAAGCCAGAGATTCTTCTTGACTTTGAATTGAGCTGGTGAGGTTCTAAATTCCAACCAACTTGGGGTTTTTGGGCACATAAGCTTTGAAGATGAATATGTCCTCAACTGGTCCGGAATGCCACAGATTTACATAGATTTTTCCCTGGACTCCAGTTTCCCAATCTTTGCTGTCAGGGTCCCATATGGGAATTCTCAGCTGTCCTTCCTGGGCTGTGTGGTGGTGACAATATATGTAAGGGCATCCACCATAGACCTCAGGCGTCCAGTCACAACCCTTGTAGAGAGATTTAAAACGCTGGTCTCTGGTCAGGCACACTGTGGGATTTGTCATCCACCACCCTTCGAGGCTTTTAAGACTGGAGGTGGGAATGGGAAGGATCATTAGGCCTCCACACCCAGCTTTGGGGCAAGTCAGGATGCCTACAGTGTGCGTTATTACATCCCTGTCTTTGGTGTAGGTTTCTTGAGAGGAGAACCTCCATACATAGGGCATCTGTAGGGTTGGGCTGGCCTGCACCAGGCCTGCTATAAAGAGTAGGAACCAGAGCTCCATGCCTGGAACTTGGTGTGAGCCGGGGCAATTATTTCTACAGTCTAAGTCAGGCCTGAATGCTGGTACTCGCAGCGGTTATCAGGCAAAGCAGATTATACCAGCAAAAGTTAGGACTAAACACAGATATACTATTCCCAAGGCAATTCGTTCTGCAGTGCTCCGCTCGAGCGGGGTTACAATCACCAGTCTGACCCCCAGGATTCTGGCAAAGGTGCCGATTTGGAACAGGTACCAGACAGGACAATGGTCCATTCTTGGGAGGAGTTTTCTCCCCAGCTGACAACCTCCAGAGCTTCAGGGCTGGCAGTCACAAGGCGGGTCTGGTTCCTTCTGCATCGGGGTCCGCGGCTGCCTTGGCTCAGCTGTGGTGGATCCAGGGGGTGACACCTGCAACTTTAAGGGTGGTTGGGGTGGTTAATAATACTAAGTGGGGACCTGTCCAGGTTGGCTGGAGTTCTCTCTTCCAATCTTTTACCCATACATATTGTCCTAGATGAAAAGAGTGTACTGGCCTCTCTCAGGGCTGGGGTTCCTGGCCTAGTCCAGGTTTATTTATGGTGTCTAAGGTTCATCCTAATTGCTCTAGATACTGAGCCTGGTCTAGTTCCCCCCTTAGCCTCAAATTCCGTTCTTTTTCTAACTTTACTTAAACTTCAGGCTGAATGGAGTGCGCTGGCCTCCCCTCTTGGCTGTATCCTGAATCATTCTCTCCTTTCAGATATACACCCACTTTATATTCATATAAAGGACAATGGACGAAGGTCTCATCTTCTTGTAACTACTTCCGGCTGGACATGGATGTCGTCTTACCTACCCTTGGGTCAGGGGTGCTCTGAAAAGAGGGGGTGTACAGCACAGAGGAAGTCCTTCCTGTAAGGGAAGGACCTTATAGGATCCTGGCCAGTTGGCTGTCACCAGGAAGTCGCAGGTTTGGTGTCCAAAGGCTGGCATTACTGGACCATTGGCATCCTGGCCATATTCTGGAGGTGACATATTAGGCAAGAAATGGGATGCAAAATTAAATCATAACCATCAAATGACAAAGGCAGGGACTTAAGAATGGCTTATCTGGAGGAAGGTGTGTAAGGCCTGCTACACCTATCCAAAATTCTCGTGGCCCACCATAATTAATTTGGGCTGAGGGGAATACATTAGGATTTTCCTCCTTTCAGATTTTTGAGCCTTTTCTGTCCAAGCCATCAATACAGAAAAGGAAAAAATGAAGCCTACAGCCGGCCTGAACACTTCACCAACTTAACCACTTAATTCAGTGAAACCGTTGAGTCTCAGAGGGTAATGATGAAGATGGGCTCCTTGAGTGAGTTCTACATTGCAACCAATCACTCATAGGAATAGGCAGGTCATAGGCATACATCTTATGAAAACAGAAGAGCACACAGGTTAATTCACACAACAATCCCCAAAGCAGTCTCTGTGCCTGTGAGACTGTCTTTTGGGAAGACATTCTATTGCAAGGTCCTTTGCACCTGTAAATTGAACATCTTTGGTGATATTACAAACCCAGTTTCAACTTTCAAATGAAAGAAGACTTTCAAGACAGTTAGCTGCACCATTCAGATGTCCAACACTGAGCATTGTGATTTTCCTTGAATCACCATTTTTCTCCTTAAGATCACCCTCACTGTTATTACAGGGACTACTTTGAGCCCCACTTTTCATTTTACCCGTTCGTTTGCATAAACACATCAAGAACAGCCTGGATCTCCTATGATCTTTAAGTCCACTTTGCTGGAACTCACACAGGGAACCCTTAGATTGATGTCTTAGTCCGCCCCTCAGGGCACAGAAGCAGAGCCACACATCCACCATCTGGCTTCACCTGTACCAGTCATTTCACTCAAGTCTTTGAGCCTCCATTGTGCTTACAGTTTCCTTTTTAGCCATCTTTCAGGAAAGCAACCTTTGTTCCCTCCCTGGAAAGACTGGCACAAACCGCATAACCAACCAAAGTACCAGGCTTCTCTCATGAGCTTTCACTAGCTTTGCAAGTCAATCTCAGTTCCCCAGGGCTTTCTGGTGATGACCAGAACCCATACATCCTTCCTTCAGGTGTGACATTCCAGTCAAAGTCTTGGTTAACAAAACCATTATTAATGACTGGTCTTACTGGTTTTATGCAAAGAAACCTTATGTCATCACACACTCTTTCAGAATGCCAAATTCTAGAGGGACAAAAATACAAAGCATGATGGAAAATCTTTTTCCTTATTCACTTTCTTACAGAGTATGAAGTTTCAACCTTTTCTGGAATCCTCAATTTCCTTTTTAGAGCAGATACAGAGCAAAACCCAAAACACAGAGTTCCAGAACGATACACAGGTAGAGGCATTTTCTTGCACCAAATGCGTCCATCAGTGCCTCATAGAGACATGCTCCTTCAAGCCCAGTCTTTTGGCAGAGACATGCTCTTTGCCTCAGGCTGAAGTGCTCATCAGCCTCAAATGACCCTTCCTGGGTCCCAGGTGGCAAATGCATTCTCCCCAACCAGGTATGGTGACCTTCACTAGGTCTTACAGGTACAGAGTGTTTCTGATCAGAAACAAAACCAGTGAAGACTTGCTCCTTTCAGATTCAGTTTCATGGCGGAGACATGTTCCTTTGCCTCAGGCTGAAACGCTCATTAGCCCCAAATGACCCTTCCTGGGTCCCAGGTGGCAAAGGTATTCTCCCCAACTGGCTGCAGCGACCTTTCCTAGGTCTTCAATACAGGTTTCTCATCAGACCAGAACCAATGTGAGAAATTTGCTTTTTCCCATGAAACCAGAAAACAAGTAGTTGAGGTTTCCATTACTCCAGGTTTAAAACTTTTACATCTTTTATACATATTTCTGCTCATCTAGATTTAACTATTCACTTAAAATTCTTTTGCAACATTCACAAACCCTCTATTCTTCCTTTTCCTTCTGATATCCATTAGGCTTCTCAAAACTTTCACTTCCACAGACCTTCTGCAACATTCACAAACTTTCTATTCTTTCATATGCTTTCAATCCTGGTTCCTTTCCCACACTGGGAAGGACTATACTTAAACTCAGTATGTGGCAGCCAAAGGTCCCTGGCTTTACAAACACTTGTGTGACATAACAAACACTGTCACCCTGTATCAGGATTCGCTGTCTCTTTCCGGAAGAGGAATTTCTAACCTTCCTCTGGAGTGCAGGTCCAATTTTCCCTTTCTGCCTCAGCTGCAGCAGTAGGGCCTGTGTCTCTCTTAGGCAGTGCCCGTTTTACCCGTGTGTGGTGAATATAGGGCTTAATTCCCATCAGCTTCAGGGAGGAATGCATTGTCAATAGGACATCATAGGGACCAGTCCATTGTTCAGATAGCTGCTGCTCATCTGGAGTTCCATCAGCCCAAACAGTTTGATCGACCTGCTCGCAGATCTCAGGTGGGAAGGGTCCACCTCCAAGGCCTCCAGAACACGTCAGGAAAGCCTGCAACTGGAGGGCATTTTCCAGCGGGACTTCCAGACACAGCTGCTGTCGCTTGGGGGAAAAGGTTATTTCTGCATGCAGTTTACACAGCAAATCTTGGCCCAACAATGGAATGGAACAATCAGGCATATACAGAAAACTATGAGTAAGCTTTTGACCCCCAGGCTGACATTCCAGAGGTTGCAGGAATGTCTGTTTTTGTACCTGGCCAGACACACCAGTAACAGTTACTTCATTTGAGCTTTTTCCAGTCAACTTTGTATTCAGCACTGAGTATGTGGCTCCCGTATCTATAAGAAAGTCAATTGGCTTATTCCTCATGGTCACTTGTACCCGGGGCTCCTGTGGGGAAATAGTGATGGGTCGGGAGATGTCCAATGGAGCCCCTGGGCCTCCTCATTCATTGTCATTCTCTATTTCCTGCCTTACCATCATTCGACCTGGATTCTTACTCTCACTTTCCCTTTTGCGATGTGGGCTCTCATTCCTCCAGTGTCTTTCCTCCTTGCAGTGGGCACACTGATTAATGCCTATTGCACCTTTCTTCTCTATAGGGCCTCTTTTGCCACTGGCGCGGTGGCGGGCACCTGATTAGTTTCCTTTCTCTGCCCTAGGGTCCTGCTTCTTTTGTTTTCCCTGAGCTAATTCCAAAAACACTGTGGGC
>PVKM010046456.1:0-11703 GCA_004027735.1 Carollia perspicillata
GCTAGGTTTAGAGCTACAGGTAGATTTATAGCTAGGGTTAGGTTAAGGGTTACTGTTAGGATTAAAGCTACATATTGTTTTAGGGCTGGAGTTGAGATTGGGGTTAGGGTTCGCTTTAGGGTTTGGTCTTGTTCTAGGTATAGGGTTAGTGTAAGGACTGTGGGTTAGGGTTAGGGTTAGGATTAGGTCTATGGTTATGGTTATGGCATTGGAAGAGCTATGAATAGGGCTAGGGCTAGGTTTATGTTTAGTGTTGGTGATAGGGCTATGTATAGGCTTATTGTACTGTTAACATTAGAGTTAGGTTTAGGGTTCGGTCTAGGGCTAGTTAAGGTGTTCCTGTAAAGACTATGGTTAGAGTTAGGGTTAGTACTATGGTTATGGTTAGGGCCATGGCTAGGGATACAGCTAGGCCTAGGGTTAGGTTTAAACCTAGTGTTAAGTTTAGGGCTGATATCAGGACTAATGTTAGGTGTATGTTTAAGTGTGAGGATAGCACTTGGAGTAGCGCTTGGTCTAGTGTTAGTGCTGTGGTAGGGTTACGGTTAGGGTTCGGGTTCAGGTTCGTGTTTGGGCTAGGTTTATGATTATGTTTAGGGTAAGGATTAGTTCAAGGGTTTGGATAGACCTAGAGTTAGCCCTATCGTATGGCCACACGGTGGGTTATTATTAGGGCTAAGTTTTGTGCTATGTCTAGGGTTTGGAGTACGACTACGAATAGGGCTAGCTTTATGGTTAGTGTTAGTGTTATCTTAAGAGCTAGGGTTAGGGTTTCGGTTCATGCTAGGGCTAGTGTTAGGGCTAGGGCTAGGGTTAGGGTTAGGGTTAGGGTTATGCCTAGAGTTAGTGTTAGAACTAGGGTAGGTGTTTGATTAAGACTAGTGTTAGGGCTAGAGATAGGCCTAAGGTTTGTGTTATTGTTTGGTCTAGGGTTAGGATTAGGGGTACTTGTAGGGCTATGGCAAGGGCAAGGATTAGTGTTAGGGTTAAGGCTAGGGTTTCTGATTTGTATAAGGCTAGTGGTAGAGCTAGGGCCAGAGCTACGGCTAGGGCTAGGTTTATGGTTTGAGTTAGGGTTAGGGCTAGGGTTACGGTTAGGGCTATCATTCAGTTTAGGGTTAAGTTTAGGGTTAGAATTGGGGTATAGTTCAAATTAGGTTTAGGTTTAGGGTTAAGGATGGGCTAGGGTTAGGTTTTGGGGTAAAATTGAGTTTAGGGTTAGTGTTACAGCTATGCTTAATGTTACTGCTATGGGGTATGGTTAGGTTTAGGTTTAGTGCTAGCAGTACTGTGAAGGTTACAGTTAGTGTTATGGTTAACTCTAAGGTTAGTGTTAGGGTTACAGACAGGGAAGTCTAGTGTTAGGGTTAGTGTTTCGTTTCAGGTAGGGTTTGGTTAGGGTTAGGTTTAGGGTAATGGTTAGATGAAGAGTTAGGGTTAGGGCTGTGTGTAGGGCTACATCTATGACAAGGTAGAGGATTAGGGATAGGTTTAGGGCTAGGTTTAGGGATAGAGCTATGTGTATATTTAGGGTTCGAGTTAGGGTTATGGCTACCGTTAGCTTCAGGTCTACAGTTGAAGTTAGGTTTAGGCTTACACTTAGCTTTAGGGTTAGGGCTCAGAACAGGGATAGGGCTTGGGGTGGAAGTAGGGCTAGTGTTAGGGCCAGTGTTGGGCTAGTGCTGGGGCTTTCCCTAGGTAAAGGGTTAGTGCTATGGCTAAAATTAGGTTTAGGGCTTGGTTTAGGGCTAATGCTAGGTGTAGGGCTAGGTTTAGCGTTAGGGTTAGGGTTAGGAATAGGGTTAGGGTTTTGTTTAGGTGTAGGCTTATGGTTAGGGTCAGCCTTTTAGTTAGGGCTAGCATTGAGGTTAGGGTTAAGTTTAGGTTTTGGTTAGATTTAGGATCAGTGCTAGGGTTAGGGTTAGGGTTTGGTTCAGGGTTAGGTTTAGGGAAAGCCCTATGGTTAGGTTTAGTTTTAGTGTTAGGGTTAGAGTTGGGATTATTGTTAGAGTTACGGTTACGTTTTGAATTAGTGATAGTGCTAGAATTAGAGTTAGGTTCGGGCTAGGATCACTTTTAAGGGTAGACTTGGTGTTAGAGTTAGGGCTATGGTGAGGATGAGTTTTATGTTTAGGCCTAGGGCTACCATTATGTTTAGGGCTAGTATTAGAGCTAGGGTTTGTCTAAGGGCTAGGTTTAAGCCTCAGACTAGGTTTATGGCTACTGTTAATGTTAGGGTTTGGGTTAGGTTCAGGGCTAGGCCAAGATGTTGGGTTAAGTCTAGATTTAGGACTAGGGTGAATGAGAGGGTTAGAGCTATGGTTAGTATTAATTTCACGGCTAGTTTACGGCTAGGGTGAGGGCTAAACATCGGGGTAGGTCAGGTCCTAGGTCTACGGGTAGCGGTAAGTTTGGGATTCTGGTAAGGGTTAGGGGAAGGACTAGGACTAGGCGTA
Source organism: Carollia perspicillata (assembly GCA_004027735.1). Classification (NCBI taxonomy): domain Eukaryota; kingdom Metazoa; phylum Chordata; class Mammalia; order Chiroptera; family Phyllostomidae; genus Carollia; species Carollia perspicillata. The sequence goes on from PVKM010046456.1 coordinate 2,457, forward strand.
GAGCTAGGTTTTCGTTTAGGGTTCTCTTTTGAACTAGCGTTATGGTTGGAGCTAGTATTAGGTCTTGGTATAGGGTGGTGTTAGGGTTAGGACTATGGATAGGACTAGGGCTTCGGTTAGGTTTATGGGTAGGTTTAGGTTTAAGTATTGTGCTAGGGCAAATTTTAAGGTTAGCGAATGTGTTAGATTTAGGGCTAGGATTACATATAGGGCTAAATCTTGTGTTAGGGTTTGGTTTAGTGTTGGCCTTAGGGTGAGGCTTAGGAATAGGTCTACAACTAGGTCTTGAGTTAGTGTTAGGACTATGTTAGGGTTGAGGTTAGGGCTATGGTTATGTTTAAGGCCAGGGCTGGGCTATGGCTAGGGCTAGGGATTAGTTTAAGGTTAGGGTTTATGTTTGGGCTAAGGTTAGGGCTAGTGTTAATTTTAGGATTATGGTTAATGCTAGGGACAGGGTTTGTGCAAGGGTTGAAGTGGCTCCTAAGGCTATGTATACCCTTAGGATTCACTTTTGGGATAGAATTATTGTTAGGGATATGGTCTGAATTAGTTCAAAGTTTTGGGATAGAGCTAGGGTTAGGGCTATGGCTAAAGCTAGGTGTAGGGCTATGATTAGGACGAGGGTAAGGGTGAAGTCAAGAATAATGGCTAAGGTTAAGTCTAGCGTTAGGGATAGTGTTAGGTCGAGAGATATATCTTGTGGTAAAGCCAGGTCTAGGGCTATTTTTTATGGTTAAGGTAATGGCTAGGGCTATGGTTAATTCATATCTAGGGTTGAGTTTAGGGTTTGGGTTTTGGTTAGGGTTGTTGGAAAGGTAAGGGCTAGGGTTACGGTTAGGTTTAGGTTTAGGTTTAGGTTTAGGTTTAGGTTTAGGTTTAGGTTTAGGTTTAGGTTTAGGGTTTGGGTTAGGGTTAGGGTGAGATCAAATGTTCGGGGTAGTCCTCAGTGTTGATTTATGTTTAGTTTGTTTAGTGCTAGGTTAAATCTTAGGTTTAGGACTAGATTTAGCTTTAAGTTTAGGGTTAGCCTTAGGGTTAGGGCTAGGGCTAAGGCGATGACTAGGTTTAGGGTTAAGGTTAGACTTAGTGTTAGGCTTTTGGCAAGAAGTAGGATTGTGCCTAAAGCTTGGATTAGGTTCAGTGTTAGGCTGAGCTTTAGGGCTCATGTTAGAGCTCAGGTTAGACTTAGGTTTAGGGTTAGGTGTAGGTTTAGGTTTACGGCTGAGTTTAGGATTAATGCTAGAGCTACCATTAGGTTTAGGGTTGGGGTCAGGGCTAGGTTTAGAGTCAGGTTCTAGTTTAGTTTTAGTTCAAGGGTTATGATTAGCGAAGGCTTAGGACTAGTGCTAGGTCTATGGTTAGGACTAGGGCTTGAGTTAAGGCTAGTGTTAATGGCTTTGTGCAGGGCTAGATCTAGGGCTATGGCTTGGTTTAGGGCTACGGCTCAACTAGGATTAAGGTTAGGGATAGGGTTAGGAACAGGGGTAGAAGAATTGCCAGGTATAGTGTTCTGGGCAGGGCTTGCATTAGTGGTATGTTTAGGGTAGGGCTAGCTTTAGGGTTAGGGATAAGATTAGGTTTAGGGCGAAGGCAAGAATTAGGACTATGCTTAAGGCCAGGTTTAGGTTTGGGGCAAGAGCTACACTTAGAGTTAAGCCTATATGCAGGGCTAGGGCTGGGTTTAGCTTTAGCATTAGGGTTAAGGTTAGGGTTAGGGTTAGGGCTAGGGCTAGAACTAGGGCTAAGTCTAGAGTTACATTTAAGGTTAGGGCTAGGACTACGGATTGGGTGAGGGTAAGGTTTAGGGCTAAGGTTAAACCTAGAGGTAGGGTTAGGTGTGGGGCTATTGTTAACTCTAGGGCTTCATCTAGGACTGAAGCTATGATTACGGTTAGTGTTAGGTTTAGGGCTATGGATAGCATTATGTCTAGGGTTGAGATTTGGGTTAGGGTTAGGTTTATGTTTATGGTTGGATCCAGGGCTAAGTTTAAAGCTCAGGCTAGAGTTAGGAAGGGTTAGGTTAGGGTTAGGTGTATGGCCAGGTCTAATGCTAAGGTTAATGCAAGAGTTAGGATTAGTGTTAGTGATAGTTCTAGTGCTAGGTCTAGGGCTAGTTCTAGGTTTAGTGTTTTTTCTAGGGCTGGGTTTATGGTTCGGGTTTTGGTTTGTGCTAGGGTTAGTTTTAGGTTTAGATTAAGGGAAAGGGTTTGTCCAGTGTTATGAACAGTGGTAGTATTATGGCTAAGATTAGGGTTAGGCTGGGGTTAGGGCTATGGCTACAAGTAGGGCAGGTGTTAAGGTTAGTTATATGTTTAGGTTTATGGGTTGGTGAGGGTTAGAAATTGGGTTAGGTTTCGGTTTAGGGCTAGCGTTAAGACTAGGGGTAGTTTATAGTTAAGGTTAGTTTTAAAATTATACCTTGTGGTGGAGATGGTGCTAGGGTTATGTTTAGCATTATGTTTAGAGCCCTAACCTTAACACTGATCCTAAACCTAACCCTAACCCAAACCTACCCAAAACCTAAATTTAACCTTAACCTCAACGCTAGCCATAACTAAAATGCTGAACCTAACCCTGCACATAACCCTATCCATAACCGTAACCATAACCTTAAACCTAGCCCTACTCCTAGCATTAGCCCTAACCCAAGCCCTAAACCTAATGTTAGCCATAGCACTAACCCTTTACTTGGGGAAAGCCCCAGCACTAGCAAGACCCTAGCCCTAACACTATCCCTACTTCCACCCCAAGCCCTACCCGTGTCCCAAGACCTCACCCTACCACTAATTCTAAGCCTAAACTGAACCTCAACCCTAGACCTGATGCTAACTGCAGCCAAAACACTAACTCGAACCAAAAAATACACAGAGCCCTGGCACTAACCCTAGACCTAACCCTATCCCTAATCCTTTACCTTGTATTAGACCTACCCCGACCCCTAGCCCTAACTCTAACCCTTCATCTAAACCCTTCCTTAATCTAAACCTAACTGTAACCCTAGCACGAACTGAAATACTAACCCTAACACTAGACTCACCCTGGCTCTAACCCTAACACTAAATGTAGCGTTAACCCTAACACTAACTGTAACTCTCACAGTACCCCTAGCACTAACCCTAACCCTAACCCTAACCATACCCCTAGCAGTAACTCTAACCATAGCCATAACCCTAACCCTATCCTCAACTTTACACCAAAACCTAACCCTAGCCCATCCTTAACCCTAAACCTAAACCTACTCAGAACTATAGCCCCAACTCTAAACCTAAACTTAACTGTAAACTGAACGATAGCCCTAAACCTAACCCTAGCCTTAATCCTAATTCAATACCTAAACCTAGCCCTAGCCCTACCTCTAGCCCTAGCTCTACCACTAGCCCTATACACAACAGTAACCCTAGACTTAACCCTAGCCCTAATCCTTGCCCTTGTCGTAGCCCTACAAGTAGCCCTAATCCTTACCCTAGACCGAACACTAACACAAACTCTAGCCATATCTCTAGCCCTAACACTAATCTTAATCATAACACCTTCCCTAGCTCTAACCCTAACTCTAGGTAAAATCCTAACCCTAACCCTAACCCTAACCTGAACCCTATCCCTATCCCTAGCCCTAGCGCGAATCGTTACCCTAACCCTACCCCTTAACATAACAGTAACTCTAAGCCTAAAAATAACCCTATTCGTTGCCCTAGTCCTAAACCTAGACCTAGCCCAAACCTAACCCTACTCATAACCCTCCCTGCAGCCATAGCCATAGTGCTAACTCTAGGTCTATTCCTTACCCTTGAACTAATCCTTACCCTAAACCTAATCATAAACGTAGCCCGAACCCGAACCCGAACCCGAAACCTAAACGTGACCCTACCCCAGCCCTAACACTAGACCAAGTGCTACTCCAAGCCCTATCCCTTACCTTAAACATACCCTAATACTAGTGCTGATATTAGCCCTCACCCTAACACTAGGGTTAAACCTAACTCTAGGCCTAGCTGTAGCCCTAGCCATGGGCCTAACCATAAACATAGAACTAACCCAAACCCTAATCATAGTCCTTACAAGAACAGTATAACTGGCCCTAGACCAAACCCTAAACCTAACCTTAGTCCTAACCTCAACTCTACCATAAGACTATACATAGCCTTATCACCAACACTAAACATAAACCTAGCTCTAGCTGTATTCATAGCTCTACCACTGCCATAACCATAACCATAGACTGAATCCTAACCCTAACCGTAACCCACAGTCCTTACAATAACCCTATACCTAGAACTAGACCAAAACCTAAAGCGAACCCTAACCCCAATCTCAAAATTAGCCCCAAACCTATAAACAGCTTTAATCCTAACAGTAACCCTCCACCTAGCCTTAGCTATACATTTATCCATTGCTCTAAACCTAGCCCTAAACCTAGCCTAAACGCTACCCGCAATTCTTCACCTCATCCTTGCCGTAGCCCTAGCACTAACACTAGCCATATTCCTAACAGTAAACATAATGCTAACGCTAACCCTAGCACCATCTCCAGCCCAAGGCATAGCTTTAAAACTAACATTACTGCTAAGCTACTTCTAGTCTTAGCCCTAGTCCTAAACTGAAACCTAACTCAAATTCTAACACCAAACAAGCCATAAACCTAAAGATATAACTAACCCTCACACCAGCCCTATTCATAGCCATAGCCCTAACCCAAGACTAACCCTTGTCTTAGCACTAACACCACTGCGGCACCTAAAACTTGAACAAACTCTTTCCCTTAATCTAAACCTAAAACTAAACATAGCACAAACCAAAACCCGAACTGTAAACATAGCCCGAGAAAAAACACTAAACCTAGAACTAGCCCTAGCCCTAGAGCTATCACTAACACTAATCCTAAACCTACCATTTACCTTAGCATTAGCCCTAGCCATAAACCTAACCCTAACACTAACCCTAAACCTAATTCTAGCCTGAGCCGAAGCCCTAGCCCTCGATCTAACCATAAACATAAACCTAACCCTAACCCAAACTTAAACCCTAGATATAATGCTATCCATAGCCCTAACCCTAACACTAACTGTAATCCTGGCTCCAGTCCTAGATGTAGCCCTAGAGTTAACACTAGCCCCAAACCTAACCCTACCACTAGCTTTAACCTTAGCACTAATACTTACCCTTGTCCTATCCCTAGTCTTAGCCCTAGCCCTAAACGTAACTCTAGCCTTAGACCTAGTTCAAGACCTAGCACTTACCCTAACCTAACCCTAACCCTAATCCAAACCTGACCCTAGCCCTACATATCGCCTTCACTCTAAGGGTAGCTCTTACCCCAAACCTAACCCTAGCCTTAAGCACAGCCCTGATTCTGGCCTTTGCCCTAAACCTAATGTTATCCCTAATCTTAGAGCTAGCCCTACCCTAAACATAACCATAATGCTAGCCCTTCTCCTAACACTAAACCTGGCACTACTTCTACCCTTCTTCCTAACTCTATTCCTAACCTTAATCCTAGTTGAGACCTAGCCCTAAACCAAGCCATGGGCCTAGATCTAGCCATACACTTAGCCCTAAACATTAGCCTTAACTCAAGCCCCAGTCCTATCCCTATCCCTAGAACTAGTCACAAGCCTTCCGCTAATCCTAACTCTTGAACTAAAATTAACCCTGAACCCAACTCTAACCCTAGCCCTTACCCAAACCCTAAACCTAATGCTAGCCTTGCATTACACCTAAATTCAGCCTTAAACCTAGCCCTACACCTAACCCTCAACCTAAGTCTAACATTAGCTCCTACATGAGCCCTAAAGCTAAGCCTAACAATGAAGCTAATCCAAGCCTTAGGCACAACCCTATTTCTTGCCCAAAGCCTAACACTAAGTCTAACCTTAACCCTAAACCTAGCCATCGCCTTAACCTAGCCCTAACCCTAATACTAACCCTAACCTTAAACGTAAATCTAGTCCTAAACCTAACTTTCAACCTAGCCCTAACACAAACTCTAAACAGAAATCAACACTAAGCACTACCCCTAACTTTGGAACTCACCCTAACTCTAAACCTAAACCTAAATGAAACCTAACCCTAACTTTAACACTAGTCCTTAATTTGCCTCTAACCCTAACCATAACCATAACCCTAAACTCAACACTAGACATGAATTAACCACAGCCCTAGCCATTACCTTAACCATAAAAATACCCCTAGAACTGGCTTTATCACAAGCCCTATCTATCGCCCTAACACTATCCCAAATGCTCGACTTAACTTTATCCATTATCCTTGACTTCACTCTAACCCTAGCCCTAACCATAGCCCTACACCTAGCTTTAGCCATAGCCCTAACCGTAGTTCAATCCCAAAACTTTGAAATAATTCTGACCCTATCCCTAACCCTAATTCTAGCCCAAAATCAAATCCTAACTGTATCAATAGCCCTAGTAGTCACTTCAACCCTTGCACAAACCCTATCCTTAGTGCTAACCATAATCCTAAACTTAACACTAGCCCTAAACTTAGCCAAAACACAAACCCTAACCTTAAACCTATCCCTACCCCTAGCCATAGCCCTAGCCCTGGCCCTAAACATAACCATAGCCCTAACCTCAACCCTAACATAGTACTAACACTAACCAAAGACCTAACTGTAGGCCTAATCCTAACCCTTACCCTAAGCCAAAACTTAAACCAAACACTAACACAAGATTTAGCCCTACCTGTAATCCTAGCCCTAAACCTAACACATTCACTAACCTTAAAACTTACCCTAGCAAAATTCTTAACCCTAAACCTGCCCGTAAACCTAACCAAAGGCCTAGCCCTACCCATAGTCCTAAACCTAACACTAACCCTATACCAAGACCTAACACTAACTCCAACCATAACGCTAGTTCTAAATGAAACACTAAACCAAAACCTAGCTCCACACCTAGTCCTAGTCTTTCCCTTAACCCTTAACATGGGCCTAAACTTACCACTACCCGTAGACCTAGGCCCTGACATATCCCGATGCTTAGACCTCACCCCAGCCATAAAGTAGCCCCGAAATTAACAGTAAACATAGCTCTAACCCTCTCATTAGTCGAAGGCCTAAATCGAGAATCAACCCAACGAATTGGCCTTGCCCTGAACCTAACCCAAACCCTAACATTAACAGTAGCCATAAACCTGGTCTGAGGCTTAAACCCAGCCCTTAGACAAACCCTAGCCCTAATCCTAACCCTAACCATAACGCTAGCCCTAGGCATAACATAAACCTCATCCTCACCATAGTCTTAACGCTAACACTGAGCCTACCCTTAAAAGTGATCCTAGCCTGAACCTAACTCTAACTCTAGCACTATCCCTAATCCAAACCATAACCGTAACTCTAAACCTAACCCCATCCATAACCCTAACGCTAACACTAAACCTCACCACAGGCCTTTCCCTAAACCTAATGCTAAACCGAATCCTAGCCCTAACTCTAACAGTAATCCTAAACCTAACCAAAACCTAAACTTAACCAGAACATCAATGCTAGCCCTAACTGAAACGCAGACCCTAACCCTAACCCTAACCCTAACCCTAAACCTAGCCCTACTCCTAGCATTAGCCCTAACCCAAGCCCTAAACCTAATGTTAGCCATAGCACTAACCCTATTCCTTGGGAAAACACCAGCACTAGCCCAACCCTAGCCCTAACACTAGCCCTACTTCCACCTCAAACCCTATTTCTGGCCCGAGCCCTCTCACTAATGCTAAGTCTAAGCCTAAACCTAACCTCTACCTCAGACTTGAAGCTAACCATAGCCATAACCCTAACTCAAACCCTAAAAATACACAAAGCCCTGGCCCTAACCCGCGCCCTAAACCATTCCCTAATCGTATACCTTCTCATAGACCTAGCCCTACCTTTAGACCTAACCCTAACACTTCATATGAACCTTACCCTAAACCTAACCCAACTGTAACCCTACCGGAACCGAAATGCTAACCCTAACACTAGACTTACCCTGGCTCTAAACCTAACACTAACAATAGCGTTAACACTAACACTAAGTGTAACCCTCACAGTAACCATAGCACTAACCGTAACCCTAACCGTACCTCATAGCAATAACACTAACCATAGCCATAACCCTAACCTCCACTTTACCCCAAAACCTAAAACCGAGCCCATCCTTAACCCTAAACCTATACCTAATTCGAACTATAGCCCCAACTCTAACACTAAACTTAAACCTAATTTGAACAATAACCTAACCCTGAGCCTAGCCCTAACCCTCACTGAAACCCTAAAACTAGCCCTAGCCCTAGCTCTAGCCATAGCTCTACCACTAGCCCTAAAAATAACAGGAACCCGAGTCTTAACCCTAGCCCTAATCCTTTTTCTCACCGTAGACCTACAAGTAGCCATAATCTTAACCCTAGCCCGAACACTAACACAAACCGTAGCCTTATCTCTAGCCCTACTACTAATCTTAACCATAACACCTACCCCAGCTCTAACCCTAACTCAAGGCATAACCCTAACCCTAACCCTAGCTCTAGCCCTAGCCCTAGAACGAACTGTTACCCTAACCCTAGCCCTTAACATAACACTAACTCTAACCCTATACCTAGACCTATTCGTAGGCCTAGTCCTAACCCTAGACCTAGTTCTAAACCTAGCCCTAACCATAACCCTCCTTGTGGCCATAGCCAAAGGGCTAAGTCTAGGTCTATCCCGAACCCTTGAACTAATCCTTACACTAAAACTAATCCTAAACTTAGCCCGAACCCGAACCCGAACCCAAAACCTAACCATAACCCTACCACAGCACTAACACTAGACCAAGCGCTACTCCAAGCCCTATCCATAACCTTACATATAAACCTAACACTAGTCCTGATATTAGCCCTAACCCTAACAGTAAGGTTAAACCTTACCCTAGGCCTGGCTGTAGCCCTAGCCAGGCGCTAACCATAAGCTTTGAACTAAACCTAACCGTAACCATAGTCCTTACACGAACACTATAAGTAGCCCTAGACTAAACCCTAAACCTAACCCTAACCCTAACCTAAACTTTACCATAAGTCTATACATAGCTCTATCACCAACACTAAACATAAACCTAGGCCTAGCCCTATTCATAGTTCTACACTGCCAAAACCATAACCATAGAACTAATCCTAACCCTAACCCTAACCCACAGTACTTACATCAACCCTATACCTAGGACTAGAATAACCCTAAAGCGAACACTAACCCCAATCTTAACTCCAGCCCTAAACCTATATGTAG
>PVKM010046457.1:0-11723 GCA_004027735.1 Carollia perspicillata
CAAGAAGCCAGATTTCTCTGATGGCTTAAATTACTCCATTAGGCTTTTTAGAAGTGGCTCAGGTGCCTTAAATCTTCAGACAGTGCTAATTTGAGAATGTCAGGAAGATCTAATGTAATATGCAAATGCTGGTTAAATAAGTATGGTCATGGACCACATCTGTATTACCTGGATGAGGACTCCAAGGGAAAATTACTCACTCTAAATTAGCAATCCAGAAGCACAACCAAGAATAGAATCTCTGACACCTGATGCCAGAATTCACCCCATGCTGTCATTTCTAAACAAGTCCTCCTTACATCCTGTTCCTTGAACAGCTGAAAGAGTTGGCACACCCACTAGAAGGAGCCAAGACATTCTTCTCCCCTTAGCTAATGTGTAAACTCCTTCACTACAAAGTAACTGTCCAATCAAAATACAACATAAATAAATCCATATTTGAATGGAGAATTACATCAACAGATGTAAGCTGCGTCTTCTCTGTATCCTCAGTAAATGCTAATAATATAGCATTAGGAGTAAAGAAAAATCGAATTGCACTTCACTGAAAATAAAATTCCATTACTCTTTGCTTCCAAGGATGTGTGTGTGTCTGTGTGTGTGTGTGTGTGTGTGTGTGGTGTGCACATGGTCTCTGGCAGGGAATGATGGAGAAGGGAGTGTTTTCTTCTCCAATCACCAGCAAAATCTCTTCTCTGTGATATAGTGACCAATAAAAGGACTCCCCACCACCATTCCATTTACAACTGATAAGAACTTTCTTCCCAAGGGTTGCTAACTCTGAGGTCCAAATGTCCAAAAGGATGACTCAAGCAAGGAGAGATGTTAGCACCAAAACTGTGGCTAACCAGTGATAAATGAACAAGAACTGGAAAAATAAAACTGAGGCATGGGCCTGTATGGGATGGAATTCAGCACAGAGGGGGGCTATTGTGAGTGGGAAGTACCCCCCACAGGACATGGCTCATGGCTTACTACTAACTTAGAAGAATGAGAAGCAAGAGTGTGCATTTCCGTGGACCCAATAGGTCAGCAAGCCATCTTGTGTTTGCCAGGAACTTAGGTACAAACTTACTCTGTGTCTAGCTACGTGCAGAACAAATAAGTTATAAAAGAATATCAAGACTTACCAACTATCTCAACACACTTGTCTTATAATCAATTATTCTTATAATCAATTATCCATTAAGCAATTTAACCAATGCATGCTTAACGACAACCCCTGCCATGGACACGAAACCTAATTAATTGATGTAGACAATCCAGAAAGTTCTAAAACATGCTGTCCTGCTCCCCTTGTCTTGGTTGCTCAGATAATACACACACACTTCAGAAGCTAATGGAAGTGACAGTTAAATACAACAAAAGGGCACGTGAAAGTATAAGTGGCAGGTGATGAATAGCTATGAGTAGTCAGAGAAGAGGTTGCCAATGAACTCAAAGGAAAAGGAACCACCATGAGTTAAAGCAGTCTGGGAATTCTTCACGGAAGATAAGCCACTGGAGGTTGGCCTTGGAAGAGGAGTAGGATTCAGGTAAGCCGAGAAGAGGAAATTCTAGGTTTATGACATGAATAAAGCCACAGAAATGAGAAAACAGGGCTAAGTGATGGATGACTCAGAAAAATCTGGTCCATCATCATGTCCTTGTAGCATTGAGAGCCAGGCACAAAAGTTGCACCGTTGTTATTTAGGCCCACGGTTCTCGGCATTGAATTGTTTGTCTCACCACTGTCACACTGTCAGACAACAGTGATCACACAACTGGCAAGGCTCCACCCCAGTATTTGGGGGGTTGCAGTCAATTGGCTGTGGATGATATACAACCCTAGTCAATGGGCATGAACATCCTCCTCCCTCAACACACACGCACACATTTCCATGTTACTGCCTGTATAACAACGGTGTCTCTTGGCTGCCTTGGGAAACAGGAGCCTCGAAGAGCTTTGGTGAGCCCAGTCAAGAGACCCTTGATACAGAAAGAAGGTGCTGGCTGTGTTCTTCTGACATCAAATGTACAGTCAGAGGAGGACAGTGCCTCCTCCATGGCTTTGCCCCGGTGGGTTTGGGCAGCCCTCCTGGGTAAGGTTCCTGCCACTGCACCACGGGAAGAGAGTCAAAGAAACATTTAGTGCTGGATGAATAATGATTATTTTTTTGGAATCTTTGATCTAGCTTTGGATGTTTCAATAGAAGGGAAGAGGCCAGAGACTAGGTAACCTGTTCCTCCTTTTTTATGCCCACATCAACAGCCCCATCCACCGGGTGACACTTTTTCAAACTGCTGATTTGGAACCGTTATATAAAAATGCCATACCATGCACCACTGGGCCACCTCATAAATCCATATCCTCCCCACTCCACAACTTCCTTTATGCTTTTAGTTTGTTAAGGTTTCTAAAATTAATATATTAGTGTGATCATTTCCATTTTAAAAGAAATTCTAGAATTGAAAAATTGTACATCAGATCAAATTTTAAAACATTATAGCTGCCCGTGTAAAAAAAAAAAATCCAAACCTGTAAAGAACTTTTGTAAGAGTTTATCTGAACCAAACTAATGACACGTACTGGGAAGTAAGTCCTCAGATTCTCCAGAGATGAACAGCTTTATAGTTTCTTTTATGCATTTGAAATGAAGGGGTAATGTAAGGAAGATTACTTGAAGATGGGAGGAGGCAAGATGGGGGTTAAAACACAGGCGAGTTAACAAGATTATGTAGTTTTTAGAGCATGGTCATGCTTTAAAAGAAAGGGTCTGAATGAGTGGTCAGGTATTAGAAGAAGTGGTCTGAAAAAGGGCATCTCAAAGATGTGTTAACCTAGAAACACACACACACACACACACACACACAAATGGAGAAGGTTTAAGGCAAAGAAAAACCTCTGGCTAAAAAGTTATGGGCCTGGGGCCTGCCTATCCACCGTGCCCTAGCCAGGCAGGAAGTTAGGATTTATTATAGTACCCTGTCTGCATGCGCAGAGCTGACCCAAGGTAACACTACAGTGACTCTTAGAATGATGAGATCTTCTAGGGAAACACATTAGCAGACAGCATCTTGTGTTGAAGTAAAGCACATCCATTTTAAACCACTTGAGCCTTGAGGAAAACAGATGAAGAAACTTGGGTTTCGAATCCTTAAGATGTCATCATCAGGACCCAAAATACACTATTCGCACCTTGCAGCCCTCAAACACAATACCACTGAGAACTGGAACAGACGCTTTCTGAAGAGTTGGGTCTTACAAACACTGGAAGCGACAAATGCTTGGAATCTAAACTCTTGACTTGGTGTAGAATGCAATGAAAAGAAAGGGATAATGGAATACATTAAGTCACCAGAAATGTTCTTAAAGAAATAATGACAATTTCAGGGAAAACAAACAAGCCTTGAAACCACACACTTCACCCTTTGCTTTTCCATTATGTGCAAGTACAGGAATTAAAGCACATCTATACAATGTTTTGAAACAATAATTGGCCTCTAAATGTGATTTCATTTAGCGGCTTCCAATACTGTGGTCAGGTCGAGATAAGAAGGTAAAACTGTGAAATCTAATGCTGAAAATGAAAAAGGAGTTGAATTATTATGTTTAATTTTCATATATATGTATGTATGAGTTGTTTACAACATCCTCACATACATTCTAATCCAGAGTTGCAATTTGAAACCTAGGATAACCAAGGGGTTTCCCCTTTAATACTCAATGTAAACTTGGGAAAATGAATGAAAGGCCATCTTTGAAGGAGCCAAAGTATAATTTGTGTGTCAAAATGATAGCTCTACCCTCTTGGGTGACAGTTGTCAATACTAGAAACTAGAGAATCAGAATGCTGGAGATACACGATTTTATTTGGTGTGAAAGCTTGTCACTTTCTGTTCTTGATTTTTTCCTAAGGCCAAAAGATGATATGACCATTTGGAAAAAGCTTGCTTAAAGCTTTTTAAGCAACTGAAATGGACATACCAACATCTTACGAATGCCATAAGTCTCACTGTGCATTTAATTAGCATGACCCCAGAACTGAAATAATCTTGGCAATGATAACATTAGTGATCACTTCTATAGCTAATGTAAAATTGCTCCAAAAGGACAGGAAAAAATGTTTTAACAACATTCCAGGATTGGTATTTTGCCATTGTGTCACTGGTTTTTAGCAAGATAAACATATTTGTTAATAGCTTTGATAAAACCAAAACAAACCATGGTAACCAAAGGGCTTGGCAACAAAATAAGCTTCATCTGAAATTCTGAAAACATACTTCTCACTCTGACTGTTTGCAGACTTCTATTAGAACTCCAAAGTGCACTCAAGACGCCCTGATTCTAATGGTTCCTTGTCTCTAATGGCCAAGTTCAATGCATCCAACGCGGTGTTTGCTGCAGGAAATGATCTCTTGCATCTGCTGTCTTTGCCCTGCCCTGGGATCCACGGTTCTGGCCCAGAGGACTCCACACTGGTTTCCGCACTCCTTATTGTTCCTGGTGTCATTTCCTAGTCAGCCCAGGGAACCAGAGGACCTCAGATTTCCCCTTCACTCCATCCCAGACGAGAAAGAGGAATCCAGCCCTGACCCTTGAGGCTCAAAGGGTTGGGTGTCATCCTGCAAAGCAAAAGGTCACCGGTTCAATTCCAGGTCAGAGCACATGCCTGGATTGTGGGTTTGGTCCCTGCTCAGACAAGAGGCAACCACTTGATGTTTCTCTTTCACGTATGTTTCTCAAGCTCTCTTTTTCCCTCCCCTCCCCTCTCTCTAAAAATAAATAAATTAATTAATTAAAGAAAGAAAAAGAAAACCTGCAGGGATGATTGTGGCCTTAACAATAGGTGGTCAGCTGCCAAGAATGTGCTGTAATGACAACGCTGCCTTGGGCAGACATGTTTTCTCTTTTTTTCCTAGGGGAACAGTGCCCAAAGGCAAGACGACAGTCATGGGTAATGGTGACAGTGCCCTCTGCTCCCCCCAGAGCCCTCACTCGTTGGCCACAATGCCCAAAAAGTTTCACTGTGAATGTAGTCTTTCTTTTAAGCAAAGGCTGTAGCTGCTAAGAAATTACTGTTAAAATGTTATTATTTATCATGAAAGAGTTGACTGACCCATTGGTATCGTAGTGAGATTTCTAAGATAAAAGCTAAGCTGACCTGCAAATCCTTAGAAGAATATGTCAGAGGAAAAAAGAGACGGATGAGTGAGAGGCAGGGACGGAGGGGGGGGGGCAGTTAACACACCAAGTCCGTTAACCTCTGCAGTCGGTGATGGCTCCTTCCTTTTTTTACAGAAGCGACACTGGGTTTTAAAGGGTTAAGTAACTGACAGGAGAAAGACCCAGAGGGAAAGCAGACAAGGTGGGGCTCCTTAGTGAAGTGTCCCATTAACTGGGAGGGGACACTGGGTCCCTTAGGCAGTTCATTGAAAACGGAAGAAAAGACAAAAGAAACTGAAAGGAAACAGGGTGTGAAGCTCAGTCCTTATCTCCGGGGTCCTTTGGTCCACAACTGATCCAGGCTTCCTGAACCTGAGCCCATCTTCCAGGAAAATCCCCACCTTCATTATCTAACAGAAGTAAAATTATACTCATTTGGAAATACGCCTAGCAATGACCATTGTCTTGGTACTAATGCTTCACACAGGGTTGTTAGGTTTCCCAATCACCTTTGAATTCTGGCGACCACTCTCTTCACAGTAACCCTGTCCACTGACTGATCAGGGCAGAGACTTGTTCTATTCAGGAGGAAACTGAGTGACTTCCCTGGGGCAGAACTAGAAAAAAAACCCATGCTCTGCCTCTAAGGCCCACGTTCTTCCCCCAGGACCCTCCTTCCCACAGGTCTGCAGGGTTCTCTGAACAAGCAGCAGTGCTGACTACCCTTTATTTATCCCCTTATGACATAGGGAAGGGGTCAAACGTTCCAGGTGCCCACAACAAGGAGAACAGGATGGCTGATTTCCACGTAAGTAGTGAGACTGAGACTCCTCGCTAGTGGGTTCTGTTCAAGCCTTCTGCAACTCACCGGCTGGGACGAGAGTAAACTGTGCTGTTCGTGGAAGTTGATCAGGCTAACTGATCTCCACTACAGGAAGACAACTTTCACCTATAATGTATTTTCTCTGTGCTAGGCCCCACCCTGAGCCCTTTACTGATGCTAATTCGTTTGATCCCCACAACGATCCTGTTAGTAGGAACTGTATCTGCATTGCACAGAGAAAAACACTGAGGCAGAGTGATAAAGGAACTTGCCCAAGCTCCTAAATAAGAGGCAGAGCTGAGGTCTGAGCCCAGGCACTCTGGCTCTGGAACTCATGCTCTTAAATCGATATAATATGGCCATAGAGCAAGCACATGGCAGATGCATGCAAACAGTGTATGTTTTCTTAGAAAGCTCCCTTTCGGTCCAACAGAAAAGTGCGCAGAGGGAAGCTTAGAGGTTCCAAGTAACTTCCGAGTTTCTATTATGTGCAGACACCCTGTCAGTGATGAGAATATCTTGGTGTTCAAGACACCACCCCAGGGGCCCACAGGACTCCTGAGGGGGCACGTCAAACGCAGCGGCTGAACTGGGGTGGCTCCAACCATTTCTGGAAAGCTCAATCTACCATACTCTCCCAATTTATGATATGTCTGCACACACCTTCCCCGACCCCAGCTCTTTTGGAAAAAAAATAATTGACCACGGAGCACAAGCATTATCACATTTTTCACTTGAATGGTTTCCAATAGCTGTGTCCTTCCTGCAACTTTCAACGACACAGGTTGAATCATGAGAAATTTTGTGTGAAGTTAGCGGCAGAAACCGTTTCCATTACAGCTTGGTCCCAACACAAATATCAATACTGTTGGAGAGTTCTACACTGCATTACCCTTCATCTGGCAGAAACGGACTGTTTTTTCATCATGAGTAATTCACGAACCATCAAACTGAAAAATATTTACGCTTGCTTCATTCCTGGGAAGCTGATACATAGAAGGAATATGTTCCTTCTGATTCATGCCAAAGATTTGATAGTCTGCTCAATACCCAGCCTCTTTTTCAGCCACCAGATGACATTCTCTTCCCCTGCAATGAGGCCAGGAATATAAACCCCGTGAGCTCCACCACACACATTTGGATCAACTGCTGAACAATACCAAACACTGCATCTTCCAACATGCTTTCACCAAAATAAAAGCAGATATTTCCATCTTTCTTCTAAACACACACACGCACCACACATGAGCACAGCTCCTGCAGGAGCGGACATGAGACTTGATCAAGTGTGCTCTCCCAGGCTGACAAGTCAGAATGAGCCTCCGGACGTCTTTAGGAAGCCATTTGATTCTTGGCGAACAGCTCCTGATGTCAGTCTTGAATAGAGTGATAATGTGTTACATTTATTTCTCCATGAAATGTTCCTTGCCCGTTTCTAAAGGCAGACTGAATCATCCCCCGGTGCTATCATATTCCCTGACCCATGCATGCAAGGCTTGCCAGGTGCTTCTGGTCCCAACACTTCTGATATTTCTCCCCCTCTACAACATCTAGAAGCTCTCGTTTGTTGGCTCATAGGAACTCTTGAAGGCTCTCAAAGAGGGTGAATTGGGCAAGTGGATATGGGAGTGAGTCTCCCGGTATATCCTACTTTGCCCTCCACTCTATTGTATGCGTGAATCATCAGGATGATTCTTAAGAAATCTACTGCCGGCAGAGTAGCATGTGCAAATTCCCCTGCATTGGCCGTCTTCCTATTCTGGTGCAACTGTCAGCATGGCCTAGATCTGGCAGGGCGCAGACCCACCTTTCTAGTTCTAATGCTGGGGTGTAGGAGAGAGTCTTACAAAAACTGGGACATGTTCTCGTTCAACCTTTACTGAGAGGACTTTCCAAGCAGTGACGTTTCCCTCTGGAGGACGAACAAAGAAATTACTTTTTTTGCCTTAAGATATGACCTGTGGATAGGCATTTTGTAATCCACTCCATTATTGGTTCTAAACCCTCCCAAGGCCCCGTGGATTCAACAGGCATGAATATCAGTCACCTCAAATATCTTTTTCCTCCCAACTTTGAACAGCTCTTTCAATCTCTTTATGCTGTCTCCAAGTGTCTTTTGAGCATAAACTCAAAATAGCAACTTTGTTTTACGAGCTCACAACCTGTATTTTCAAACCAATAACCTAAGCACAAGGCCTCTCAAACATATACATCTTAATACATCTCTACGTATTTCGTTCCTGAAATAATTTGAAAATCTTAAAAAAAAATAAACTTGTTCACCAGCCATGCATACAGTCAAGAGGTAGTAATATTTCCATTAATAAAATAAACTACCCGAGTTCCAGATGCCACATATTTCTCTGAACAGTTTCATCAAGGTTATTATTTTTCACAGCCAGCGCATTCAAACAACTGCAGAACCCACTTGTCTCATATCTACATTGCAACTTAAAATAAATGTGACAGGTATCATCTGAGAAAAGTAACAGCACACAGAGATAGTATGACAAAAGCTATTTTTATGACTGCATACATACTGAGGGTATTAATATCACTCTACCTGTGCAAAACATATATATTCGATGTAAATATGTATGTATTCTACATACATACATACATGTCACTTGGGTCAGGAAGACTTTCATAATCTCCATTCTGAAAACAAAAATTACAGTTTCTAAAGCAGAGGATTTCATTTATTTTTCTTACAACCTCTGAGAAGAATGGAGATGAGTGAATTGGAAGTCTAGTTTATAAAAACTTTGGGGTTCCTGTGGCTTTGGACCTTGACCATTCCGTGTAATATCTTACAAATTCTGTTCCTGAAACTGACATTGTTCTTGACTCTACTACTCTTGTCTTGCTGTCCTAGAAATGGACAAAGATACAACCATAAATACAACTATAAATACATACACATATATATATTTTCTTACTATAACATGACCAGTGTACAGTCAACAGCTTTCCACTACTGAATATAAATTAGGTCGAACCCATCGATTCGGGAGCTTAAATTTTCTTCAGCACTGAGACAGCAATATGGTTAAAATCCCAAAGAGTTGATTGAATTATAAAATTAAATTTTTTAATAACTACAGAATTGCACTTGGGAACTAATTCATGGCCATATGGGAAATATGAGGGAGTAATTCAGTGAGACAAAAGGAAATAAATTTTCATTGGGTACTATCGTATACACTAAGGATGTGACGAGAAAAGTCACATGAAATATGACATAATGTATGAACTGTCCCGTAGAATCGCAATACCAATCACCACAGGACTGACTTAGGAAGAGTAGTCTTCGACTTGCAAATTACTTTCAGTTATAGTCTCACATCAGATCACTACAAAACACCGCTTGAGATTAGCACTGTTATCATCCTCATTGTAGACAGGAAGAAGCTGATTTGCAGAAAGAGTGTAGAGTGATGCAGTTTAAGAACTATTACATAAGTTACACGTTATTTTTTTGAATCATGACAGGCATAGTCGTTTTCTGTAATAGTGTTACCCGTGTCTACAAAAGAGAAAATGGTTTGTATGACAGTATCTTACTTCCAAATAGTTTCTTCTCCATTTTCTGAGTCCAACGGCGCACTCGGAAAACCAGTCCTTTTTGCCAAGTCTAAATGTGTTCACTCTGATCCTCCATGAATGCATTTGGAATGGTCTTGGTTGGCCCAATAGAGTTGGAATGATTTAGACTTTTAAGTGCCGAACTATATTTTTAACTTGGGTTGTTAGTGATGGTTTTTGTTTGTTTAGGTTTTTATTATCCTCTCTTTTTCTAAGACAATTCATTTGTAAAATGAGGGAAACCGGTGTTTCTTTTAACACTCCCAAATCGCTACTCACCATAATGGTTTAAAAAAGTCACTAATGCCTGCAAACCTATCTACCCCATTCAAATAATATACAGTCATTGGGGTAATCAATTCATGAGACTTGAAATAAGGCTCAATTGCCTATACTATTCTCCATATATAGGCAGAGAAGTGCAGGCAGCTCAGTGTTAAGTGCCACTTTGGTTTTCTAACATGGAAAACACAGCCACCGAAGAATGGAATCCCTTGCCTGCCCTACACTTCCCTTGATAATAGCATCTTACAAATTAATCAAAAGAAGGGGGCCAATGACCCATCTTCTGTCCATCCATTCAAGTGTTATATGTAAGACTGCCTTTTTTTAATGATTTGAGAGGAAGAGGGGGAGGGAAAGAGACAGACACCAATGTATTGTTCCACTTATTTATACATTCACTAGTTGATTTTTTTACCTGTCCTCACTGGGAACAGAACCTGCAACCTTGGTGTACAAGGACAATGTGCTAGCCAACTGAGCTACCCAGACAGGGCCTGAAGGTGGCCTTTTTTGAGGGCCTTTCCATGCTAGGATTTTTACACATGCCAACATCATCTTTCTTTTAACTGTGGTATCTTCAGGAAGAATTGGAGTCAACTACCATCTATTAAACTATATACAAATACCAAATATATCCATACCTCTATCTCAGAGAAAATTGATACAACATTTCACATTTTTTTAGAGAAGTCCCTTTTCTGCATTTGTTTTCCCCCTCAAGACCACATAAAGTCCTTGGGTTTGGAAATAACAGAAGATCTGAACCACGTCAGTCATAAAAGGTGCAGCATGTCTGGGATGCGTATTAAATGTATCGGCATTTGATAAAAAGCATAAACCTTGGAATCAGATACAGCTGGCCCTGGTCCAATCTCATCGTCACTTGCTGGTTGTATGGTCCTTTGTATGGTCCTGATGAGAAGGACAACTGCTGGAATATTACTTGGGCATAACCATGACAATTTATACTTCATAAGGCTTCTGTAGTGATTAAATTGAGGCAACAGTGTTCAGAAAATCACAATCCCCCCAAATGACATATGTTTCTTTTAAGGAGTGAAAATCCTATAGATGCTTCTGGGCATCTAACATTATATAAGAAAAACCAGATTTTAAAAATGCACTTACTGAGAATTTATTTCTACATGTAACACTGTGGAAACAGTCGTGGCAAAGCAGAACCAGCAGCCCAAGCCCTAGGACACACGGCTCCCCAATCGCCTCTAGGTCTCAGGGACTCGAGAGCCTTGTCTCTTGCAGGGTCCTGTTACAATCTATTGATTTTTCCTCACGGCATAAAATTTCCTCTGCTTAATTTCATTGGGCTATTTCCCCTGGGTCATTCTGACCAATTATGTTCCTTGTTGTTTATACTGTGCAACCATCAATAGATTTTATTTTGAAGAACATGCTGCAATCACGGGATGGCATTCTTTCCTGTTATTGAACTGTTGTTTCCTGAAGAAAGACCCTAAAGAACAAAAATAATTGATGCCCATGAACGTCATAACCTTTGATGCAATTAGGAAATAAATTAGGATAGTCAGTTTGCAATTACCCTCAAGTAGCTGCTATTATATTGTGCACTCATCTACCCTCTTCCTCACTCCAGATCCTGATATCATCTCGACTGACCCTCAGGACGAGTCTGTAAGTTCGTGTTATTAACTTCATTTTACAGAAACAGAGACTGGGTTTCCAAAAAGTCAACTCACCTGCATGTATTTTTTTCGCAGCCAAAAAATGAAAGTGATCTCACCCAGGCTTGCTTTCCCTGATACCAACTGCAGCTCATCTCCTGCAGAAAATCCAGAAATCAAACAGGAGTTTGATTCTCTTGGTTTAAATGAAGAAATACCTATGTCTTGGTGAAGTGAAATGTCC
>PVKM010046458.1:0-11694 GCA_004027735.1 Carollia perspicillata
AGCAAAATGGTGGACAATAAAGCCTCGGAAGTGTCTTTTGGGTTTCCCCTGGACAAGAGGTATGTGGTGGTGAAGACTTGCTTTACAAAAAAATCTCCAGGTCCTGATATCTGTGTACTTCCTTAGGGGATGATGGCAAGGGTAGTAATCATTAGATTTTTAAAATAGTTCTCTTGTTTTGGAGCAGAAATTTTCTCTTAGTTAAAAACTTACTTTCTAGAGATGTAAAACATAGTTTGCTATACAACTTAAACTAATTGAAGAAAACTTGTAATTCTTGGAAACATTTGGAAAGCGAATGTTATGGAAAGAATGGGAAAGTCTAGGACCAAATGGTGCCAGCCTTTTAAAGAATCATCAAGGACAGCAAAATAGGAGGTGACCAATTAAACAGTTATCCCCGATTCTATATCTCAGAATTCAACAGGTTTAAAATATAATTAAAAAAAGAAATTTAAATATTCAGAATGAAATGAACTCCTTGTTGCTATTTCAAGAAAAACAGAATTGCCAGAAGAAAAATCAGAATTTGTGCATCGCCAGAATTTTTTCTAACCAGAACATCTAGTAGAGAGTATTTCCCATATGATTCCTCACCAAAGCATTAGCCTCCACTTAAAATGGCATTTTTCTATTCCTCTCAAGTCAGATTTTCATCTTTGGAATTAGGCTTTGTTTGTCCATCTCTTATTCCAATTCAAGGTTCTTTGCTGCCAGTAACAGAGCAAGGGTTCCAGTGCCAGAAAGATATATCCCCATAAATTCTGTCTACAAAAATGAGCATGAATTGAGTCAGTGGAAGAAACTGCCGGCATACCAAGCAGTTCCTTTCAAAGAACCCACACAGACTCACTCTCTCTGAGCTCCAGCACCAAAGTAGCAGCTTGAAAGGAACCAGGGACATACAGGGAGGAGCTGAAGGGGCTGGCATCAAGGCAAGAGCTGGAGGACAGCTTTCTCCCAGACAGAAAGGTGAGGAGAGGCCATCATCCCTTTTCTAAACCCTCTTCCCATAGAACCACAGAGCTGGCAGGTGGGTACCATATCTAAATTGTAAGAATCAACTTGGCTAACATTGTTTGCTCCACCCTGGAGATCCCCTAAAGCTCCATCCCACCCAACTTACAGCTGTTAACAGCAGCTTTTCCATATGAATGGCTGGCCTTGGCTCAAGCTTCACAACTTCCTAAATCCTTTCAAATAAGCAATGGCTGACCTCAATGAGCTCCCAGGCCCAGTCTGCTCAGTGGCACCAGGCCTGGGTCTAGCAGCAGCCAGCTTAGATCCATAGCTTAGCTTCACTTGAGAATCTCCAAGTCTATCACAAGTAGCAGCCATCTCAGATTGCTTTATACCTCAGGAAGGGGGTGCCCAGGCAAAACACAGGTAGGAGCTGACCTTGGCTGGCACCACCTGGGAAAACCCAGGACCTATGCACTCAGTGGAAGGCTCCAGACCACATCAAAGCCACACCACCCTGTCCCTGCACAGCTGATCCTTCACAGGGGGTGGAGGATGGTGGTCAGTGGTCACAGACAATCTTTGCAACTGACTGATCTTAGTAAATCCCTCCCATTGATCTGCTAATAGCAACCAAGGTTCAACTACAACACGAGGGTGTACTCAGCCCACACAAAGGGCACACTTTGAGTACCCAGCTTGGGTAGTAGGGGAGGCTGTGCCACTGGACCCTAAAGGACACCCTCTACATTAGGTCATGCTACCAAGACAGGGAGTCATAGCAGCAATTCTGATACATAGAAATAAACACAGGCAGGGCTATCAAATGAAGGAACTAAGAAACATGGCCCAGATGAGAGAACAGATCAAAACTCCAGAAAAAAAGCTAAACAAAATGGAGATAAGCAATCTATCAGATGCAGAGTTCAAAACGCTGGTATAAGGATGCTCAAGGAACTTAGGGAGAACCTCATGAGCAAAAAAAAGATCTAGTCAGAAATGAAGGACACACTAATTGAAATAGAAAACAATCTACATGGAAACAACAATAGAATGGATGAAGCCAAAAACCAAATCAATGATTTGTTAACAGAAGGAAGTGAAAAACAACCAATCAGAACAAGAAGAAGAAACAAGAATCCCCCACTCCAAAAAAGAAAACGGGAATAGTGTAAGCAGCCTCTGGGACAACTTCAAGCATTCCAACATTTGCATCATAGGGGTACCAGAAGGACAAGAAAAAGAGCAAGAAATTGGAAATCTATTTGAAAAAATCATGAAAGAAAAATTCCCTAATTTGGTGAAGGAAACAGATATGCAAGTCTAGGAAGCACCAAGAGTCCAAACAAGACAGATTCAAAGAGGCCCACTCCAAGACACATAATTAAAATGTCAAAGGTTAAAGATAAAGAAAGAATTTTAGAAGTGGCAAGAGAAAAGCAGATAATTATCTACAAAGGAGCTCCCACAAGACTATTAGCTGATTTTTCAAAAGGAAAATTGCAGGTTAGAAGGGACTGGCAAGAAATATTCAAAGTCTTGAAAAGTAGGGATCTACATTCAAGATTACTCTACTCAGCAAAGCAATCATTTAGAATTGAAGGGAAGATAAAGAGCTTCTCAGGCAAGAAGAAGTTAAAGGAGTCATCACCACCAAACGAGTAGTATATGAAATGTTAAATGCTTTAAGAAGAAGAAGATCAAAACTATGAGCAATAAAATGGCAATAAATACATACCTGTCAACAATTGAATCTAAAAAAAAAAACAAACAAACTAAGCAAATAAGAACAGAGACAGTACCATGAATATGGAGATCATTTTGATGGTTGCCAGATGGGGCAGGTGTAGGGGAGTGGTGAAGGGGTGAGGGGATTAATCAGTACAAACAGGTAGTTACAGAATAGCCATGGAGAGGTAAAGTGCAGTAGAGAAAATGGAGAAGCCAAAGAACCTATACACATGACCCATGGACATGAACTATGGTGGGGGGATTGCCTGAGGGAGTGGGCGTTTCTGGGTAGAGGTGGGGGGCAGAGGAGGGAAAATTGGGACAACTGTAATAGCATAATCAATAAAATACAATTTAAAAAAGAAAAGTAATTTTGAGATAGTTTTCAGTGTTAGTTGGGAAACTGGTACTACTTTTGTGATTATACTTTTGTCCAAATGGAAGCAAAGGAATTATAATTCTCAGGATAGTGTTTTATAAGTAATATTGATTTAAATAATTTTTAAAAAGTGCCTGCACTTAAAAAATGAGATTAAGAAATCTAGTTGTTTTAAGGTCTTTGAATTTCTGAAGAGCTTCATTCTCTTTCTATGTATAAGCAAACACATGAAGTAAGCATTTCATACAAAAGGCTTGGATATTAATAAGCTATTATCCAAGTCTTTATATATGAAATGTTTCATGTTTGAAAAAGTAACTAAGAAACAAATACTTCATTGAAATATTAAGTTTTAAAATGATGACTTCTAGAATATTGGAAGTAAATTTTCATAAAGAGATTTTTTTTGTATAAATGACTGAAAGTGAGAGATCTAATTTACATCTTAGGCAGTGTAATACTTTCAGAGAAATCTGAAAGGTGGTATGTTGTACCTGAACAATGAAAACTTTTGGTATAGTCTTTTATTTTATTGGAGCCGCTTTCTGGGTTAGATGAACTTAAAAATATGAAATTTACATCCGGAGTAGAACCAATTGGTAACTGTTCTAGGATCGAGTGGTCAGAGCATCCTCACAGCATTTGTCACGTCCATCAGGACCACTGCGACAGGCATAACTGCTGCCGTGACATGCTTGTTAGGAGAGGGGAACATGGTGATAAGAAGGCAGGAAAAGGGAAGAAAAAGAGATAACCGATTCTTTAGATAGTAAAATAAAGGCAACACAGTATTGGCGATGACAAAACATGAAAAGCTATGTCATAATTCTAGTAGCAGTTGTAATTACCAGCAATAATTATGCCTACACAAAAACTGCCTACACCGTGGTTGAGTTATTGAAGATTGGATTCTTCTATAATAAGGTAATTAGGCGACACAAATCTTAACTTTTCAACCCGGAGCTTTATAATTTTACGATTTCATGAAATTTTAACTCCAATTTGAGGAAGTAGCATGACTAATGGAAAAGGGGTAATACGTTTTGTTGGAGAAACAAGGTTTTCTTATTAGTAATATGTTTTGACTTTTTAGTTAAGAGTAAATTGAAGGGCTAATTACAGGGCCTTGGGAGAGGAATAGCAGAAATGCTGCAAACCAGCGTGTCACCGAGCTGCCGCAGAATTGAAAGGACTCTCAAAAATAGTAAAGAAGCATGCAAATGATGTTAAAGGGCTTCAGATAGTAAAGCATATGAAAACAGGGAGCCTATGAACAAAAACTGCTTGTTGCAAACTACATGATAAAAGAGTATAAATGACCAAAGCTCATGTGAACGCTCCTGTCTTATAAGACATAGGGCTCTGCTTTTAACGGGCTACTTAATAAGAACAGTCCGAAAATACCCATCACAATCAATGTGGCCTTACATGTGTGGTTGTGGAAATAAGCGTGCTTTCTCTTTTTCCTAATTATTTATTCTGAGAACAGGAAAAGGTACTGAACGCTAGTGTTCTTTAAAAGTTTATCACTATATTTATATAGGTCATACCTTTCGTTTTCTGCATAAATATCCAGATAAATTAATGCTTTTGCTTTTAAATTAATGATGTTTTTAAAACAGTAAATAAAACTGAGTTCTATACCTGAAGACCTTCTCTTACTGCCTCCAGAATATAAGGGACCAAAGAATAGTTCCAGAGATCCATGAACCACACTCTAGAACCTTCTACATCCATGGGGCAAGACAGGAATAGTCGGGGACCTGAGAAGAAACAAATAACAAAACATTTTGGAGGGGTAGTTATATTTAACAATCTAAACACATACTTAGACATGATATGGGGGGAAGAAGTAATACATTTCTTACAGAATTCTTATAAAATTTTAATCTTGGCCAGCTTGATTATTATTAAAGTATGTTTTACTAAGGACCCAATGTCTTTTGGACTCTCCTTTCTTTTGACACTAAAATCTTAATTAAAAACACAGAACGTATTAGAGTTAGGAGAAACCATAAAGGTCATAATCTAGTCAACTCGCCCCATTTTACAAATGTTAAAACTTGTGCTGAAGTGAATTGCCAAATATAAAACATGTCCTTTCTAACCTACACCATGTTGTTAGTGGTTCATGGTTCTCTATGGTTCATGCAGTGGGAAAAAAACTTGTATATATACCACTTAAGAAGTATTAAAAAAACCCTCTTTTATGCTACAGAGAAATAATTTAAGTCCATCTTGATGAAAAATATAAAATGCATTAATTATCTATAAAACACCTAAATTATCTCTAAAATTTTCCCTCACATCTATATTTGATATGAGCCATTAGCTAAAACTTGTTTTCAGCATAAAAAGTTACTCTAAACAGATACAATTTATTTCAAATGGTTATCTCATTTTTAGTTATTTGTGTATATTAAACCTATTTGAGCTCAGTAAGATCTTAATAAGCTGTAATTGTCAGACAAATTGGAGATCCAGAGCTTAGAAGGAGGCCAGCTTTCAGAAGGAGAAAAAAAAGGAAAAGAAAACAAATCTTTAGAAGCTTGAAAAACATAAGCTTCACTTGTTATTTTCTACCACCCAATCTGGCCATCTTTACCATGTACTCCTTGTTCCTGGAAAATGGCATATTGCAATTTTGGAACTCACCGATGGTCACGTCAGAAGAACTGTGTGTTTCCAAAAAACTGTTGAGATGATGCCATGCCTTAGGAATCCAATCTATAATTTTGACTAGATCATTATTGCGTATGCTCCTTTCAATTTCTACCTCTATCAGCTTCCTTCGAAGATATCTGCCTAAGAAGCTTTTCACTGGTTCTGTGTGGTTTGCACATAGTACCCACCTACAAAAAGAAAAACAATATATCAGAAATCTTTACATAATTAAATTTTAAGTCCATAATAATTCTCCTTCCAATATAAAGCTCCTATTCACTTGGTTGCCACATTTTAATGATCCAAAGGGTGAAGAGGCCTATTAGCATTAGAGCTATTATGTAACTAACTTTTATTTTTGAGCTAAAGAGAGGCTCATGTGCATCAGAAGTGAGTGGGTGCACACACGCCCAGCACTCTTCTGTAGGAGAATCAGAAATCCTGAAATAGGAACTCTCTTCACATGCCTCACACTTAGGAGAAAAGTGCTCTAGTTTAGCTGGTGGCATAGTGAGCAGGAAAAACATTTCTTTTTTTAAAGAAACACCTCTGGACACAGGTTGAGGATCACAAAATGTCTGCTTGAGGAAGTGTCCTAAGAAGTGAGAATTATTATCCCACCACCACCGGGTGGGCTTTGCCAACATACAAATGCATAAACAACAATGAAAAGCAAATGGAAAAAGACAATGCACTAAAAACCTCCAAAAAACAAAAAACAAAGCATTCCATTTATCTCTACCTGAAATTGTGATGCAGCTCTAGATTTGGTGATGAAGAAACTCCCTGATTCATTGTTCCAATAATATATGGACTGGGGGGAAAAAAAAGAGTAGAATATGCAGATGAACTGAACGCAAAATAGATTAATGTATTAAATTCTCTTAGAAAACAATTTAGATAAATATGATATTCCATCTTATAATTAGGCTTTAAAAGGGTAATTTGTAATGTTAGGTTGCAAAATGACAAATACCATTGAACTAGAAACTAGGATTTGGTGTTCTAATTTCAGCTGTGGAAGTCTAGGGGAATCGTTTCCTCCCTCTGAGCCTGTGTTCACTCATCTATGAAATAAAAAGATTAGACGGAATAACCACAGTGGTCTCATTCCACTGTAACATCTTACGATTCTCATGCTTATAATCAAATTGATTAATTTCTCATCTTTTATTATTTCATAGTCATTTTAAAGATTCTTAATAGCATGAAAGAATCTGTATTCTTGTCTCAGTGTTTATTTTATGCTGATCTGTATTAAAAAATTTAAAAGCCTCTAGCAGTGATCAATTGGAATACGTGTACCACTAAAACTAATGTTTGTATTACTGCACTTATATGTCTTTTTCAGATGCCATGCTACAATGAGTCTTAAGTGGGTTTTCAGATTTTTATACCCTATTTTAACCTTTTTAAAATTTTAAATAATTAAAAATTAGACTCGCTAATGGAGAGAGGTATATCTGAATATATTACCTTTCTGTCTACAGAAAGGCGAAATTTAAACTTCAGTGTGGACTAAGAATGGAACCAGAGCTTTAAAGGCTCCTTCTAGTTCTTAATTTCCCTGATTCAAACGTTCTGTCATTGATAATGGTCTTCCAGACCCCCCGCAGATCTGCTGGAGCTAACATCATCTGGCAAATCACGTTTCCGTAAACATGCCTGGGTCAGAGTTGTTGAATGAATGACTAGATTTTCTAAGAAATACAAAGAGATTCTTTGGAAATAATGTGTAATATTAATGAAGGCTTCTCAAATCAATGTCATCTATTATAAGCCTTAAAAGTTATAAAGGCATAAGAAAGCACATTTGATCACAGTATTTTTTTATGTTTCATCATTCAAAATATCTTGTAAGCATACCATTTGTTGTATTTACAGTTGAGGAAACCATTGAAGATATCACTCAAAGAGCCCACATGATGAAGATTATCGAGAATTATTACAACTGGGAGCTCGCCACCATTATTGTCAGCGCTGCACTGTTCAGCCAGGCTAGCTAGATACTGTTGCAATTCCTTTACAAAAGTAAAGAACACAAACACATCCATGATACGTTGATATCATTGGCAAGAAATGCATATTTCAAGAGAGCAGACATTGTCTTTCATCCAGTACCTTTGATTCCAACTCATAGATTATCCTATTGACATAAAACCTTATCTGCACAGCCCGCACAGAGCACCTACAACAAATGGACAAACACAAGCTCCGAGGCATATACACCTCCGCTGTCTTTGCCCCTAACAAAAAGCAACCAGAGTTCCGGAGATGAGCTCTTAGGATAAACGACAGATATTGAGACTTCTTTCTCCTTTTTCAAATTTCAGTGATCTAAGCGGATGTTAACAAACCTTATGGCTACAAGTAAAGCATTAATCCAGAATGGTACCCCTAAATGCACACGTATATTTTAAACTCCAAATGAGCTTGTATTCCAACTCATTTCAATGGGGTGCACCTGAAATGCCGCCCCAAGACTCAGATAAACATGTGGTTTTCATTCATTCGCTTATTTATAATCTGTACACAGATACTATAACTTTAAATAAAGACAAAATTTATTATATTTTACTGGGTTAGTGGACATTGGCATTTAGCATTTCTTGAGCTTCTTGGTTCTTTTGCAGGCATTATTCTTTTCTAATAGCTTTTCATCTAAGTAGGATAACGAGTTCACTGATTGCTCGCACAGATGAGCAGGCCAAGAACATAATTACACTTCTTAGAAATATCTTAATCAGTAAGAACATTTCCATAATATTTGCATATTTACAATGACATTTTCAATTTGCAAGTTTTGCTCAGGGTTAAAAACAATTCCACAATCCCTATTTCTGGCAGCCAGGTAAATATGTGAACTGCTCAACGTACATGCAGCTCCATCTGTAATACCACTTTTAAAACTAAAAGTAGGAAGGGGTAAATGACAATAACCAGAGTTTTGAGGTATTTAGAGTACTACTGAAATTCAAATATAACACTTATCAAAGAACTAATACACTATCTTGCTCTGAGCCAATCACATAGAATAAATATTGGCTAAACCAGAGATTACAGAAAAAGATGTTTACAGATAAACTGGTGAACAGTCTGGAGAATTTCATTTATTTTATTTATATCAATAATCTAGGTATACTGAGTCATTCACTCATTTATAAAATATTCACTGTCTATCCACTATGTTCAACCTGGGGGCGTACAAAAATAATGAAGCATTGTGCAAATAAGTTCATGTAAGTTTAATATTTATTAGGAAATGAATCAAGTACTGTTCTGGACATAGGAGTTAAAAAAGTAATCAGACTGTCTTCTTGCCTAGACTTTAAGAGCTGCCAATAGGGACTGAAATTTAAATATGATAAATCATTCGATGTCAGTGTATTAGGAGCTATGAGAGGTCTGGGGAGGAGATTTCGCCTAGTCAGTAGGTGTCAAGGAAAGCTTTCTGAAGGAGCTAATGCCAGAGCTTGGGAGGGTGGTAGGCACCAGTTAACTAGTGAACTTACAAACGCAAAGGGAAACACTCCATGAGAGGTCAAGAAGAGAAGTGCTGTAGGAGGGAGAAGGGTTAATTCCAACTGAGTGGCCCTGATGCCCTTCACAGAGAGGTGGGACTTTAGACAGGTCTTGAATGATGAGTAGAATCCAGTCGATAAGTATGCGGTTACTTATGCCTTCAACACACCTTCAGCAAGTACTTGCTGTGCATCAAACACTCTGGCACCAAGGATTCATGGAATGTTTCTGTATTCCATGAACTTAGAGCTGATAAACAGAAAGGCAGGTCAGCAAGTACATCACGATGCAGTGCGATAAGTGAAATGCACAGAACACTGTAGGCAAACTTAATAGGGGCATCTAACCCAGGCTTGAGGTTCAGAGAACAACAGGGGAAAGTGGGGGAAACTATCAAAGCTTAAAGACTGAAGAGTGAAAGCTGGCAGGCATGCGTACGTGATGTGTGGGGGAAATGAGTGTTCTGTTATTGCAACAGAAATGATGCATGGTGGAGGTGGCTACCTGAAAGAGAAAACAGAAATGGTTTTGAATTCATTCAGAGGACTTTGGGTTGTACTATAGAGGCAACTGTAAACTATTGGTTTTTAAATAAGGAAGAGGAATTTATTTATTAAAGGAGACATACATGTGAAAAATATGATGATTAATTATAAATGGAAAAGTGTTCAAGGAGCATATTGCCCAGAAAAGTAGGTTAGGCTTGTGTTTATGTATATAACTACAATTCACAGTAAAAAGTAATACATAGCTTTAAAAAAGCGTGAACCAAAGATTTTGTTCAGAGCACGCAAGGATCGCATGCAGCTGCTGGGAGAGACTTCCTGGTGGCAGTATTATTTGCTATGAACACTTCACTTTTAAGATTGGGTAATGTTTTGAGACTTAAAAATGGATAAGCTTTCCAAATAGAGGGAGAAGAACAATCAAAGGCAGAAACACAAAAAAATGATACCCGTATAGGAAAGAACTAGTCGTATAAGCATTGCGCCTGTGAATAGTGGTTAATAAACTGGAAAGAAAAGTGGGCAGCCATGGTTAGTAAGGCTACCGGAATTCTCCTATTGGCAAGAACAAGGCATTGAATGTAATGGGAATCTGGGTAATGTAGTCAAAATCATAATTTCAAAGTCAAAAGAACACTGAACTCGTTGAAGCCAAAACCCACTATGGGACTCAATACAGATAGAAGTGTAGGAAGATATTTGATCTAGTGCAGAAAGCAATGGGGAAAACGCAGAATTTTAATATGGTTAGATTTTAAGTATGAAAAGATACTCTGTTTTTCATGAGGTGAAAGGATAAAGACTAGACAGAGAGAGAAGGTAAATGAAATGTAAGTTGTGAGTCAAGCAGCTATAGTAATCCCAATAATGGAGTGTTAATTTTGGTGGGAGGGTGGTCGCAGTGAAGATGGAGGGAGGGAAGGAGGTGAATTTATGATATTTTTTCAGAGTTGAAATTGGCATTCTAAATATGTACAGTGAGTGTATGCTAATATAAGCATATTTGTAAGCCGATAGGAAGGCCTGCTATCTGGGGGAGTGAGGACGGCTAAAAGTGGAGTCGACGCACGTGGAAACCACGGGAGTCACCCAGATGAGAGCAGAGGTGGGAGAGAGCAGGATGTGTGGGCACATTTCACTTACTGGTAGGCGAAGGGAGACAGTCGGCGAAAGAGACTAAGACGGAGCCTTCTATACAGTAGGAAGGAAACAAAGAAACATTGAAATCAGAGGGATTTCTAGAAAGAAGAGGTAAACTATAGCAATTTGCTGTATCTAAACAGAGGAGAGAGAGTGGGGCGGCGGGGAGAAGAAGGAGAAGCAGCAGCAGCAGTAGCAAAGGGCATTGGATTAGCTAATTAAGAAATCACTGTGTGATTTTTGGAAAAGGGGTGGGGGGCATTTGTTCCTATTATGGTTCTCTCTCATTTTGACAAGGGTAGTAGGTTAGTAGATACCCCTGGCTTAATTGCGGTGAAATCTTAGATTGAAGTATTGATGCCTTGGCATTAAATGTCTCCTGTCCAAGAGCAAAGCAGGCAGTATGAAAAAGGTACAACTACCAGATGGACACTGATAATGAGATGAATCCCATACATTGAAAATATACCCAGAAATCAGCAGTTATATAAAAACTTGGTCACTGCTTTCTCTGGTTTTGGTTCTCAGCACGCTAAAAATGAACCTGCCAAGTTCAGTTTTCTGATCTTTCCCCACCTAACTTTCCAAGTGGCTTCAGATGGCCACACATTCTTTACTAAATCCATCTCCAGTCTTCTGGGCCTGCTATATCAAATGTCACCGAGTATAATTGTTTTTGTGTACTGCTCTCAATCAAAATATTCCAGCTGGCAGCTTGAAGGAGGGCTGGGAGAGTGGGAAGAGGGACAGAATGTAAAATGCAGACGTACCAAAAGCATGAAAAGATTTTTT
>PVKM010046459.1:0-11702 GCA_004027735.1 Carollia perspicillata
TTTTTTTAAAAAGTCAAAATTAAAAGAGATAGTGATCATGTGCCAGCAAAAGAATAAGTACACCTTCCAAGGCTATACTACAGAGCAACAGGTTGATGCCAAGGACCGAGTTAACAGCAGGCAGCTCTAAGCTGAATGAGGCTGATGTGATTTTCAAACCCAAAGGCAGTCTGATATCTTAGGTGACAAGGCGCATAAAGAGGTAAGGTTAGGCAAGAGTGGCCAGTGCATAGTACAAAGGCACAGGTCTCTGAACTGAGTGTCTGACAGCTCCTCCTTTGATGGTCTTTAAGTAATCTAGACTGTGTAAAGTCTCCAGTATGGCTCTAATGAATCAGATTTATAAATCCATCTGGTTGGAAACATCAAGCACTGCTGGAGTGACAATACCCACTGTATGCGTAGAAGCGTTCCATTGTAACACGGGCCAGCTTTCCAAGAGAGTACTTGTTTTCTGGCTCTCACTGACTCGTGGTGGCTGAATACCCTGGAGATTAGGACACTGCCTTTGTCAGAACCATTTTGTTTGTGGATGACAGAAACCTGACTGAGACTAGTTGAAGCTGTTACTTAAAAATGTTGTTATTTATTGAAAATTATTTATTAAGTAATTAAAATGTATTGGAGTGTACTAAATGCATCACTTAATCCAAGGAACAGTTGACCAGCTAGCTATGAGAAAAATGAGGATGTATTTGGGTCTCAGGAACACGTGGAGTCAGAGTGTGGATGTCCCTAAGGCTCTTCTCATTACCTCTGCCTCTCTCAGTAGCCTTCTCGCTCCCTGCCAGATACTTTTTCCACAGGTTGAGAAATATGTAAAATATGTAGGCCAACTCTGGAGTCCTACGTCTTGCTGCTCTTACCTCCATAAAGAGTCTGTGGTTCACTGACAATTCAAAATTTCCTGGGGAGAGGACCCTCATGGACTCAGTGTAGCAGTGCACCCACCTGACCAATTCACTTAAACCACCCCTAACACGAAGTGACGGTGGGAAGCAGGAGAGAGAACATCATGAATATAACATCTCCCAGGAGAACCACAGAGCTAGAGTAGAAAAACAGTCATTCCCAGAGGAAGAAAAGGGGCTAGGCATCCCCTAACACAGATGTCTGATGCAAGTTCAAAAAGTCCTTCATCTGGATATCTCCCATTTTTTGACTCAGCTAAAAGAAGACTCTTTCTGCCCCCTAGCCCAGAGTAATTGCCCTGCCTATGTACTTCCAAGCACCCAGCACATATATATCTACTTCTATACTGTGTTTCTAATCAATTGCCTGGTCTCCTACCCCAGACTATGATTTTCTTGAGAATACAATTGTGTTCCATACATCTTTGCATTTCCAATACTAAGCCAGTGCCTTATTCGACATACTTCCCATAAACATGACATACTTTCCATAAACATTTGTGGACTAATAAATGCATCAAAGAAACATTCCAAAGTAAGGGCTAATACAATGGTGATGGGAGAAAGGCTACAAACCAGGCAACTATAAAACAGCTCTTGGGTCATTTAGTGCAGAAGAGAAGACACTGGAGGGCATCATCACTCACCAGTGCAGAGCAACCATAACTGCTCACAGAGTCATCAAGAGGTAGCTGGATTTTCTTCCTTATGTTCCAAATCATTGATTTGATTCTTGGCATCATCCACTCTGCTGTTGATTCTCTGTAAATTATTCTTTATTTCAGTTACAATATCCTTCATTTCTGCCTGGGTCTTTTTTATGCCATTGAAGTACCCACTGAGTTCCTTGAACATCATTATAACCCATGTCTTGAATTCTGCATCTGATAGATTGCTTATCTCCATTTTGTTCAGTTCTTTTTCTGGAGGTTTGTTCTGTTCTTTCATTTGGGCTACGTTTCTTTGTCTCCTCATTTTGGCACCCCCCTCATATTTGTTTCTATGTATTAGGTAGAGCTGCTTTGACTCTGTGTCAATTAGTACAGCAAGAACAAAAAAGAATCAAAAAAAAAATCAAGGATCATATAAGGAACCTCTGGGACAACTTAAAACATTCCAACATTCACAACATAAGGGATCCAGGGAAACCAGGGTCCAGGCAGCAAGGACTTACCACATGTCAGAGCTCCAGAGCTGGGTAAAGGAGCTCCTAGCATTTCTTATCCTTCATTGTGTCACTTCAGTCATATTTCCAAATCCTGAGGTGAGGATCTAGGGGTCCAGCCTGAGTAACATGCATCTTCTCCTTGGCCAGGGGAGGTCAGAGCCTACAATGCGTAGGTCCACAATCCTGAACACAATGATGGAGGGGAAATGTCACCTAAAGAATAAGGAAGAAGAGATTCTGATAATAAAACAAGAAATGATCATTAAGTATAGCAGGAACTATCTAAATGTGGAGACGAGGAAGAAAGGGAGAGCTTGGAAATTTTATGGAGATACAGTTGATTATATTATTAGAGCGAAAGGTCAATGTCAGGAAAGACAAGATTGAGCAAAAAGATTACGAACCCTGGCCAGGTGCCTCTGTTAGTCCAGGTGCCTCTGTTAGTTGGAGCATCATCCTACACAACAAAGGGGTGTGGGTTCAATTCCTGGTCAGGCAACATACCTAAGTTGCAAGTTCAATCCCCTGTTGGGATGTGTATGGGAGGCAATCAATCAATGTTCCTCTCTTATATCAATGTTTTTCTCTCTCTCTCTCTTTAAAATCAATAAACATATCCTCAATGAGGATTTTTTTTAAAAAGACAGATGAATAAGGGCTGACTCTGAAGAACTTGCAGGGCCAAATCATAGACTATGCTTTATACCAATATCCTGGAGAGGTTCCAGAAACCACTGGAAGGTTGGAGGCAGGGAGGCAAACTAGATGGGGTTTGGATTTTTTTTAAAAAATCTCTGGAAAAGATGAAACTGGCTGGGAAGGGACCATCTGAAGGGAAATGGATAAAGAGTGATGAGGATACGCAGCAGGAGATAGGGTGGGGGGACCAAGAATAAATGAAAGGGTAGAACCCTGGGACTTGAACTTGGGAAATTGAGTGGGGTGGGAATCAAGGATGGTAGCACAAATTCTGGCTTTATGACTAAGTGTGTGGTGACAGGACACAAAGGTGAAGAAGCAGCTGAGGTCCCAAGAGCACAATAAAAAGTGAGTTCAGTTTTGGACATGTTGAGTCTGCGGGCCTTAGGTTTCCTAGGGTCTTAAAACACTAAATCTACCCTCCCCCAAGTATAAATAAACAACAAAAACAGCATTATCCCTTCATTTATTTTATTTGTCAAACATCTACTGATCACCTATAATGTGCTGGTGTTGGGAATATAGCACTTCACACAATCTCTGCCTTCAAGAACTTGCCATCTAGTAGAGATAAGCTAACAAAGGGATACAGCACCGCAAGATACAGGGGAGTGTAGTGAGAGAGCTAATGTAAATTTCCTCCTAACTCTTCGGCCTAAAGCCAGACCAAGGGGAAGAAATATTGATTTAAAGTCTTTTTTAATGATGATTTTAAATATTATAGAAGTCCTCTAGTCATTTTTCTTGTGCTTCCCAAACTGTATATTTCCAACTCTTCTGAGGCCATCAATTTTCACAGTATGAAGACATGAAATTACCAAAAAAAATCTTTCTCCATACATAATTTTAGTTTGCTTCATTTTAGTAATTATATGTATATTCAGACATGCATATCCCATTGGTGACATCCAGTAACAAAAGAAAGTTTTCAGACAGCTACAATAAACAACAAATTGGTCAAAGCATAACTTGATAGAAAGCCAAGCTGTTGAATGAACGCCAGTCACTCTCACAATTGCTGCGTGCCCTGCTGCCGGAGCAGCCCTGGGAGCAAAGCCGCAGCAGGAAGTCTGGAAACTCCTTGTTGCTTTCCCCACCTCTTTCCTCTTGCTGCTTTCCAGTCCTGACACAGGATAATTTCTTGTGTCTTCACAGACATACACATCCTTGTGATCACTTGGTTTTGAGAAATTATGGTACAAGACTCATCCTGGGAAATGTACTCTGAAAATGTCTCTTATACCATGAGGCATATTGTGAAAAGCAGAAGGCAAAAGTGAAGGGAGAGCCAGTCTAGCTGCCCCTGGCTCAAGAGTGGTACAGGTTCTTGATTGACGGTTTGCCACTCTCTAACTGGATGCACACAACTGACTGGTGTCCAAGTAGTGGCCACTGAACACTAAACGTTTCCCTGACACCTTGCTGTGGTGGTGAATTCTATGTGTCAACTTGGTGCCCAGATAGTTAGTCAAACATTATTCTGGATGTTTCTGTAAAGACGTTTTTTAGGATGAGTTTAACACCCAAATTAGTAGATTTTGAGCAAAGCAGATTACCCTGTGTAATGTTGGGGGAGTGCTCATGCAATCAGTTGAAGACCATAACAGAACAAAGACTGACCTCCTCTGAACAAGATAAAGTTCTGCCAGCAAATCCCCTTTGGAGTGGACTACAGCTCTTCCCTGGGCCTCTAGCTCTTGAGCCCCCCTGCAGATTTGGGGGTTTACTAAGCCCCTACAACCACATGAGTCAATTCCTCTCCCTCTCCGGCATATACGTATCCTATTGGTTAATATACTTGGCTCTCCTTCAGCAGTGGTGTCCAGATATTTTACCGCCACAACTTGTAGTCAGTGCCCACTACCCTGATTCCCATATGATTTCTGGAACCTGTCACTTTGTAGAAAAAAAGGACAGATGGCAAGAAGTTGGGCAGAAATAGTAAACCTGTTCTTCAGGCTTTCTGTGACCCTTCTCACCCCCGTGCTCACCTCAATCCACCTCTGAGAATGGGGGATTCCAACCATGCTGGATTCATTTGAGAGTGGCAGGGAGAGAACATACCAAAAGAGTTCCAAGCCAACCCAGACCACATATAAGGGACTGAAGAATGTGCTGGTCCTTTGCCCCTTCCACATTTATCAGCATTTATTGAGCACCTAGCTACTATGGCTCAGCTGGTGTTGGAACAGTGGACAGATATCAATAAAGCACAGCCACTGCCCCCAGGAAGCCAGAATTTCATGTCCCTTTTCTTTCATTCTGTCTCACAATGGGAAACATCATCCAGACATGAAAATTTCAACCATTTCAATCATTTCAAGAACAACTTACAGGGCAAGCTGTATAGAAAGAGAGGCTATCGATTATCAACTGGGGACCAAATTGTGACACCCCCTAGCATTCAGCGGGCTATACCCAGGCGCATAAAGAAATTTAAGTGCTGAAGAGCCATGAGCATTTTTAAAGATAAATATAGCAGTGTTTTTAAAGACTACAGTTAAATGCTCTTTCTGTCTACTCCCAGAATTGACAGCAAAACTTTTAGGTTCTTGAAAGTATGGATTAATTTCTTACAGTTAAAGTATTTTTAAACACGCATAAGACTTCCTGGAGTTTACATATTTTTAAAAATTAGAATCAAAACAGCATTAGGAGGGGATTGCGGACTTCATTTTGAAGAGGTAAATGTGGTTCAAAACTTTCCATTTCCATAGGTAAACATGGCTCACTTCCTTGCTCGGCTGCATCAAAATTACAATTAAAATATAGGACAACAATCCTTCAAAGTATCAGAAATCGAGTTGAATGGCAGTCTGACAACTGTGGAATTAAGGAAACCACATCTGTCCAGTCTGGTAATAGGAGCAGAGACATTGAATGGGCTGGTCCTACATCCACGTGTGGTGGATAAAAATCCAGGAGGGATATCTTGGGAGGGCAGAGTCCCAGCCCCACAACAAGCTCCCAGCTGAGGATTCCAGTGTCAGGAATATAAGTTCCCATAATTTATGGCTGCAAAAGCCATCCAGGAATGAGTCAGTGGAAGAAACTTCTGGAGCCCCAGGAAGTCCCTCTTAAAAAACCCACACACTGTCTTACTCAGACCCACTGTCTGTGAGCTCCAGCACCAGGGTAGTGGCTTAAAAGGCACCAGTCACATACAGGGAGGAACTGAAGTGTCTAGCATCAAGGTGAGAGTTGGCAGACAACTATCTACCAGACAGAAAGGCAGGCAGAGGTGATTGTCCCTTTTCTGAACCCTCCTGCCATAAAGCCACAGAGCCAGCAGATCAGTGCCATACCTGAGACTCCATCAACCTGGCTAACAGTGTATGCCCCACCCTGGAGATCACTGAGCCTCCATCCCACCCAATTTACAGACCCATTCAGCCTGTTAACAGTGACTTTTCCATATGAATGGCTGGTCTTCACTCAAGGTTCACAACTTCCTAAATCCTATCAATCAAGCAACAGCTGGCCTCAGTGGCCGCAAGCCTGGCACTAGCAACAGCCAGCCTACATTCATAGCTTGGCTTTGCCTGGCAATCTCTAAGCCAAGCACAAGTAGCAGCCATCTCAGATTATATCTCAGGCAGGGTGGCCCTGGGCAGAAACACAGGTGTGAGTTGACCTTGGTCTGAACAACCTGGGAAACCCCAAAGGCTATGCACCCAGTGGACAGCTATAGACCATATTGGAGCACCACCACCCTGCTCCTGCACAACTGATTCTCCACAGAGGGCAGAGGTTAGTGGTCAGAAATCACAGCCAGTCCTTACAGCTGACTGGCCTGGGTAAATCCCTCCCATTGAGTTACCAACAGCAATTAAGTTTCAACTACAAGAGGAGGTTCTACTCCGCCCACAAGAAGAGTGCACCTTGAGTACCCAGTTTGGGTGATAGAGGAGACTATGCCACCAGACCCTACAGACACCTACTATATTAAGCCATGCTACCAAGACAGGGGTCATAGCAGTTCTACCTAATACACAGAAACAAACAAAGGGCAGCTGCCAAAATGAGGAGACAAAGAAACATGGCCCAAATGAAAGAACAGTTCAAAACTCCAGAAAAAGATAACTAAACAAAATAGAGATAAGCAATCTACTGGACCCAGAGTTCAAAATACTTGTTATAAACATGCTCAAGAAATTTAGTGAGGACCTCAGAAGCATAAAAAAACATCCAGTCAGAAACAAAGGATACACTGGTTGAAATAAAGAATGATTTTCAGGGGAACAACAGTTCAGTGAATAAGGCCAAGAATCAAGTCAATGATTTGGAACATAAGGACGAAAAAACAACCAATCAGAACAACTAGAAGAAAAAAGAATCCAAAAAGAAATGAGGACAGTGTAAGCAGCCTCTGGGACAACTTCAAGATGTCCAACATTTGTGTCATGGGGTGCCAGAAGGAGAAGAAAAAGAACAAGAAATTGGAAATCTATTTGAAAAAATAATGAAAGAAATGTTCCTAACTTGGTGAAGGAAATAGACAAGCAAGTCCAGGAAGCATAAAGAGTCCCAAACAAGATGGTTGCAAAGAGGCCCATTCCAAGATAATCATACATAAAATGCCAAGGTTAAAGATAAAAGAGAATCTTAAAAACAGAAAGAGAAAAGAAGTTAGTGACCTATAAGGGAGTTCCCATAAGACTGTCAGCTGATTTCTCAAAAGAATCTTTGCAGGCTAGAAGTAATGGGCAGGAAATATTCAAAGTCATGAAAAACAAGGACCTACGGCCAAGATTGATCTACCCAGCAAAGCTATGGGTTAGAATTGAAAGGCAGATAAAGAGCTTCCCAGACAAGAAAAAAATTAAAGGAGTTCTTCATCACCAAACCATTATTATATGAAATGTCAAAGGGACTTATTTAAGGAAAGAAAGATGATCATAACTATGAAAAATAAAATGACAAAAAAATGCAAATCTATCAACAATTGAATCTAAAAAACAAGCTAAGCAAACAAGAAGAAAAGAGACAGAATCATGGATATAGAGAGCATTTAGATGGTTGTTGGGTGGGAGAGAGTTGTGGGGGGAAAGGATGAAAAGGTGAGGGGATTAAGAAGTACAAATAGGCAGTTACAGAACAACCATGGGTATGTAAAGTACAGCACAGGAAATGAGTAGCAAAGAACTTATATGCATGACCCATGCACATGAACAATGGTGGGGGGGTTACATGAGGGAGTGGGGGGTGCTGGGTAGAAGGGGGACAAAGGGAGAAAATTCAGGACAACTGTAATAGCATAGTCAATAAAATATAATTTTTAAAAGCTTTCTGTTCTCAGAAGACACTGTACAATTATATGATTATATTCACACTGTCATCACTAGGTACAGCACAGAGAGTTCTGTGACTTCTCTCCACTGATTTTTGAAGGGGTGGGGGAAGGGAAAGTACAGAATCATGGACCTTTACTTTGGTGTAGGTGACAGTGGTGCTTTTCTTCTAGGCATTAAATATGTCAAAGCACCATCTGTTGATATCAAACCTATAGTATCCACTGATATAAAAAATCAGCACCCCTAAGCATATAATTGATATGACTACATCATTAATAATTGAACATGTGGGCAGATGTTGTGGGGACAGGTGAAGTAGAGAAATTTGACAGATTTCAAATGGATTTTGTCTCACTTGTGATTTCCTTGGCATTCCTGAAGGGTAGTGACATCTCGATTTTAGTAATGTTAATGTTCTGAGTGTGTGTTTTCGTAGCTCCATTGTCCCATGCACCTCTAGATCTAGATTAGGGCTCCCTTCTCTTTTCACAGACTATCTTTGTACATTCAAGTATATTGTCCCCAACTTCCTTACCTGTATTCCAAGAAGTTTTCCTAAAAAGACAGTGACGCTGTGTTCTGTTCCCTGTGCCTGGAGATGACTGGATAACCCACTGTTAGGGATACTGTACAAATGGAGAAATGTGGGTTTGGGGTTAGACTAGTCTTTTCTAAGGCTAGAATTCCATCACTTGCACAAACACTTGGCAATGACGACAAGCCAAAACTCCACAATGCCTCCTCAGGAGCAGTTCTTGGAGATGTACCCCTGAGGTGAAGGAGGCTGAATCCAAGCAGTAGCTACAGTGTTTACCACCAGTCTTGGGTTAGAATTGCTGCTTCAGCCAGTCCCTTCCACTAGTCTCCATCCCTGTAACCACCTTTCCTCCAAGGCCTTTATTACCACAATAATTTCACACAATAATCACACACAATTATTTGTGTGTTTATTTCTTCAATGTCTGGTTCCCTTTTTGCCTGAAAGCTACAAAGAACTGAGACGAGGTCTGGCTGTGCTCAGCATTTTATCTGCAGGATTTTGCATGCAGTAGGAGCTCAATGGTTGAGTGAATAACCACATGATGTCTGCCTCAGTCTCACCACTTTTTACAGGTGAAAGCCACCTGCAGGTGTGTGCGTCTTTGTGCCCATTTTTCAGTTCAGTGAGCTGCTCCCAGCTTTCTGCATCTTAACTTCACACTTACAGGAAAACTTGGGGGGTCCTAGACCAGCAGTGATCCACTCATCGAGCAAACTTCATTACAGCAATCTTTACCCTTCATGACCTGTCAAAACTTCTCTTCGGCCCATTCCTTTGCACTGTGACTGTAGTGCCTCGGGCTGCCACTTGCATGGAAGAGACAATTCTTTCTGTCTTCAGTAAACATGCAAACCTCTTCATCTTTTACTAAAATCCATCACAACATTGCCACTTTTGTAACACTTCCAGAATTCCTGAAATTGGTGACTTTGCTTCAAAGAGGCAGCAGGATGGAGGACATTTACTAGGGACATTAGACAGTGTGAAGTGGACAGCCCAGAGTTACCTAATGTTAGTTAGGATATGACCTAATGTGACTTTTAATTGGTTCCTTCTGCATTTGTTGGCTTTAATAGTTTCTTCAGTAAAAAGAGAATGTTTGGTCAGAGTGTCTCAGGTCTCTCCCACTCCTCGAAATATGTAATTATGCCAGGAATATGTGCTCTGAGAGCAACCCTATTCCAGGTGAAGTTATTTGCTAAGCCCAGTTTTAGAAACTCAGAGACCTACTTTAGTAGATATATCTCAATCTCCCAAGAAACCAGAAAATTATAAGAGCTATCACCTAGATTCCTAAAACTCTCATTAAAATGCCATAAGGACTTCTAGCCAAGAAGGAGGCATAGGTAGACACACTGTGCCTCCTTGCACAACCAAAAGAAGGACAATAATTTAAAAGCAAAAAACAATCAGAACCTACAGAAAATCAAACTGTATGGAAGTCCGACAATCAAGGAGTTAAAGAAGACACACTCATCCAGACCAGTAGGAGGGGTGGAGTCAGGCAGCCAGGACAGAGAGGATTCATGGCAAGGCTGCAGCTAGCAGAGCAGGTGGTCCCATATTTGTGTGCAGATACACCAGGTGAAACTGGGGAGCAGGACGACCACACAACCTGGGGACCCAGCATGGGGAAATAAAGCCTCAAACCTCTGATCTAAAACACCTGTGGGGGTTGAGGCTGCAGCTGGAGAAACTCCCAGCCTCACAGGAGTTCATTGGAGAGACCCACATGGGTCCTAGAATGTACAGAAACCTACCCACAATGGAATCAGCACCAGAA
The DNA here is from genome assembly GCA_004027735.1 of Carollia perspicillata. Taxonomy (NCBI): domain Eukaryota; kingdom Metazoa; phylum Chordata; class Mammalia; order Chiroptera; family Phyllostomidae; genus Carollia; species Carollia perspicillata. Next base: position 10,397 of record PVKM010046459.1, read on the forward strand.
GGGCCCAATTTGCTTGTGGGTAGCAGGGGAAGTGACTAAAAACCAGCAGAGAGCAGAGCAAGTACCATTGTGTCCTCTCAGATGCCTTCCCCACAAACAGCGTCACAACCCAGTGATGTGGGTTACCCCACCCAGGTGAATACCTAAGGCTCTGCCCCTCACTATGTAACAGGCACAGAAAGACAAAAAAAATGGCCCAAAGGAAAGGACAGATTTTTTTTCTGGGGCCCCAGCAGAACCTGGGGCCCCAGAAAAAATACAACTAAGTGACAAAAAGGTAGCCAACCTATCAGATGCACAGTTCAAAACACTGATAATCAGGATGCTCACAGAATTAATTGAATTTGGATGCAATTAGATGCAAAATTAGATTAGATGCAAAAAGGAAGTCTACACTAAGTGAAAGGAAAATATACAGGGAACCAATAATGATGGGAAGGAAACTGGGACTCAAACCAATGGTGGGGATCAGAAGGAAGAAAGAAAAATCCAACCAGGGAGGAATGAAGAAACAAGAATTCAAAAAATGAGGAGAGGCTTAGGAACCTCCAGGGCATCTTTAAATGTTCCAACATCCAAATTATAGGGGTACCAGAAGGCGAAGAGGAAGAACAAGTGGAAAAGTTATTTCAACAAATAATAAAGGAGAACATCCCCATTTTGGCTAAGGAAATAGACTTCCAGGAAGTCAAGGAAGCTCAGAGAATCCCAAAGAAGTTGGACCCAAGGAGGAACATACCAAGGCACATTATAATTACATTAGCCAAGATGAAAGATAAGGAGAAAATCTTAAAAGCAGCAAGACAAAATGAGAGAGTTACCTACAAAGGAGTTCCCATCAGACTGTCAGCTGATTTCTCAAAAGAGACCTTGCAGGCAAGAAGGGGCTGGAAAGAAGTATTCCAAGTCATGAAACACAAGGACCTACATCCAAGACTGCTCTATCCAGCAAAATTTTCATTCAGAATGAATGGGCAGATAAAGTGCTTCTCAGATAAGATCAAGTTCAAGGAGTTCATCATCACCAAGCCCTTACTATATGCAATGTTAAAGGGACTTACCTAAGAAAAAGAAGATAAAAATACGAACAGTAAAAGGACAGCAAACTCACAGTTATTAACATCCACACCTAAAACAAAAGCAGACTAAGCGGTCACCTAAAACAGGAGCAGAGCCACAGAAATGGAGGTCACATGGAAGGTTAGCAACAGGGGAGTGGGAGGAGAGGGTGGGGAGAAGGTACAGAGAATAAGTAGCATAGACGGTGGGGAGAAAATAGACAGGGGGAGGGCAAGAGTAGTGTGGG
>PVKM010046460.1:0-11694 GCA_004027735.1 Carollia perspicillata
TCCCTGCTGCTGGGGGAGCTCACCTGGCTGTCGTCTCCCACAAGGGTGTTGTGCCCCCAGTGACACTACCTGTTGACAGAGAGAACTCAAGGTTTTTAGTTCTTTCTGCCAGTGCTCCCTGCTTTTTATTCCCTTTTGATCACTTTCTATGTTTCTGGAGACTTTGGTTAGGGTTCCGAAGTTCACCAGATGCAAACTAACTCATGATCACCCCCCACGAATGTCCCTGAGTGCTTACAGTAAGAGTAGATCAACTGCAGATCAGTTGCCCAGGGCTGTTTTTCCAAGTGTTCTAATGCCCTAGCAGACCCTGGCCTCCTGAAACTGTTCCCCAAGCAAAACATGCATCATGTATTACCTTTTACATTAAAAAAGAGTACAGTGAAAATAAAGCCCATTTCAATGGTAATTTTGATTCTAAACAATTTTTGCTTATAAAATACAAATCTACTCAAGTACTTTTCTCCTGATTATGTTTTAGGCTGGGTGAGGTTTTTATTTATTGGCTCTTATTTCCATTCAATTTCCCATCCTCTTTTTTTCTTCCTCAAACTTCTGGTCAGGTGATGATAAAATGTTTGTTTTCTTAGCACAATTATCCTTTGTAAGTGAAACTTCCAAAAATTTTTTGGAGGTTACGGAATTTGGGAGGGAATTCGTGTCCAGTCTGTCATGTTTATCTGAGGGTCATCTTTGTCTTTGGTGTTGATGATTATATGTCTAGACTCATAATTTTGGGGCTCCCAGCAGGGACTTTGGCTTCCCTGACCCCCTCGCCTTGCGTTTTACAGTTTCAGGAAGAATTCCTGCACTAGCTGTTCTCTCAGAACCTATTGGGTTGGCCAAAAAGTCCATTATGTTTTTTTGCACCACAACTCTAGTGGTACTTGGTTGTCTTTAACTTCATTCAAAGCAATTTTGTTAGATTGTATTGTGACAGCTGTCTATCAGTATACATTAAAAAAATTATCATAATTGGAGAATTTTTGTGCAGCCATTTTAAAATTGAAGATGGAGGAAAATATACAACATTTTTGGCATATTTTGCTTTATTATTTCAAGAAAGGTAAAAATGCAACTGGAATGCAAAAAAAGATTTGTGTGGTGTATGGAGAAGGTGCTGTGACTGATAGAATGTGTCAAAAGCAGTTTGCAAAGTTTCTTGGTATATTGATATTTTGGCCAAATAATTCTTTGCTGTGGGGCTGTCTTTTGCATTAAAATATGTTTAGCAGCACCTTGGCCTCTACCCACTAGTAGCCAATAGCAGGAGATAGCTGACATACTCAAAATAGCCAAATTGATAAAGTTATTGGTGAAAATGAAAAATGTGTCTTTTATTTTACAGAAAAAACTAAGCGGACTTTTTGGCCAACCCAATAATTTCTGTTCCTGGTGTCCCATTTAAAGTTGTACTGACCTGCCCAATTTCCCAGAATGGGGAGAGTCCCTGGGCAAGGCCTCCTCCCTGTTCCACCTGCAGGGCCTGTGGGGGAGGCAGCTGCTCTGGGCTTGACTGTGGGCCCACATCCCCTTGCTTTCAGCCTCAGCCGCACAGGTCTCCTTTGAGTGCTTTGAACTGAAATCCGTGCCCAGCTTCGCTTCATAGCCATGCACATGCTTTTCTCTGTGTCTAGAGCAGCCTGCTTTCTCACACTAACTCCCACAGTTATGGTTTTGACATTTCCAGGTGTCTGTTCAAACACCACTCCCTCCTAAAGCTCTTCCCTGACTCCCTGTATAACCCAGGTCCCAGAGCATCGTGTACATTTCCTTCATGGCACTCTTTGCAGTTAGCAACTGTGTATTTACTTGTATTGATAATTTTATTACTGCATTGGCTTTTGAGACCACTAGGCCTTGTGCCCCTAGGGTCTTGTCTGTTCTGCTGATCCTTGTTTTCTGAGCTACTAGCCTAGTGTGAATATGAATTGGTTAATGAGTAATTAGGCTACTGTGATAATTTAACTAAAGACCCTGGAAGGATGAAGAAGAATGATACTTCTTTCTTCCTGAATTTCTGACATTAGTAATAATATAGTACAAATACTTATACCTATAGCATTGAACAATCTGCATATGGTTATATAAGTATAAAATAACATACTGAAATTAGATGACCATTTAACATGGACACTGCATTAAAGATTTCTTAAAGTGTATATTCTGTCCTAGTAATATTGCATTTAACAACCTCAACTCACTTATATGTCTGTGAACCACCATATATAAAGACATTATGACAAGATACTTTGTTTCCATTCCCTAGGCTTTGTTAATGATAAATAATAGCAGTGTGAGTCATGGTTCTTTAGGCAACAAGAATATGGCTACATTAAGTCAACTAATATTGATGTAATAGAGTCTATGAATTTGAATGAATTTGAATTAGCCTTATAAATTGTACAATTAAACATTCTCCCCTGTGTTATAGGCACAGTATAGAACACAGGATCTACTTATATTGACTAATTTTATAATCCTACAAATCCAATGGTATTTTGGTTAGGGATTTTAGCAAAAACAAAAAAACAAGTAAGTCTACGCTGATTAATTTAAGCAGCAAAGCGTATTAAGTAAATCACAGTATCAGAGTTGCTATGTGTCCCATCTGTTCAGTACAGCTCTAGTTTATCCGTGACATTATTAATAGCATCCCCTTTCACTCCCAAATGTGTCTTCATTCAAATGATAAACTGTATGGTCTCCTACACAGGACCATTGGGAAGGTTGGAGAAACAGATTAAGCTTCCCGAAACAGCACCTTGTGACACATCACAGAGGCGCACTAACGAGGGGGTTATCATTTGTCACCACCATGAACTCCAGAAACACTCCACAGATCTGTCCTGTGAAGGAAGCTGCCACTGACTCCAAAGCCATATTTCATGGGTTAGAGAGGAAGCCTCCATCACAGCCTCTTCCTCTGGTGACTTTCACACCATCAAAACGTGAATTTCCCGGGCAGACCCTATTTTCCCATATGGCAGAAACCAGGTGACTGCTTGCACTATTTGTAGGAAAGATTCCACCTGGGAAAAAGAAGATTTGGGAAACAGGAAACAATCAAAAGCCAGAAAAATATTTAAAATACTTGTGAGCAGTCACAAAACATAGATACAAACCCTTTATCTGGACATACATTAATTTTCCAATCTTAAAACAAAAATGGCGCCTAAAACTATCGTTCCCACCAAATAAGTGACAATCTTCATACAAACAAACAAACAAACAAACACCCCCCCCACACACACAGATGAGGAGACTCTAAGACTATTCAGTGCAATCTTTTCTAGGTCTAATGTATGTAGTGATGACTGTTTCCTCAAACTGCCCCTACTGTCGTCTGTTTACTGGGACAGAGAAGAAGGCAGTGATCACATCAATAGATACACTCCAGCAGCAATCCAGGGGCTAGCTTGATTTTTCTCTACTAAATGACAGCGTCCTCATGATGTGAAACTCAGCTGAATATGAAACAGTTCTTTGTTGTTCTGCAAGACCCATCTATCTCTCTTCTGCAGAGGCCACATAGGTAAATTAGATGAGAATATAATAATTACCAGCTGTGTGTCTTTTAGGTCTTTAATAATGATGCTAATCTCTATGTGTACCAGATGAGTGGCACTGCTTTTGATTTGACATTCTGGGAGTGCAGGCAGCCCTAGAGACTTAACATTTGGCTATTTCTATCATTATTTAAACTTTGATTCTAGGGGTCAAGGGCCAGTGTGGAGGTTTTGCCAGTTGCTAAGTATTTCTCTTCACATTCTATTTTGAGAACTGGGAAGACAAGGTGGTTTTGTGGAAGCGCAGGGTCCACTCTAAGATTGACGAGATTCTCAAAACTCTCTTTTTACATGGCCCACACACCCCAATTCTAAAAGCTTGGGCCATTGTAAAAGCCTGGGTTTCCGTAAATTGACTGCGGCTCAGAGCCAGCGTTCAGCGACCCCCAGAGAGTTGCCTGTCATGGCGGTGCACAGTCACCCTACGAAATGGCTGCAGATCCCACTGGAGAAGGCCAGGAGAAGGAGTGACGCATGACTTACCTGCGGTGTCACCTGAGGGCCTTTCCTGAAGCGTTTTCTGGTCTCCCTCCTTCACCAAAGGGCTTTAGGGGCTGTGAACTGGCTCCTGTCTGGTTGTGGGGTTTTTGACTCTATCATGGCAGCCCACTGTAAGCCCTTGTTCTTTAGAAACAGGGGCTTGTTTTGCTTGGTTCTTGTTTGTTTGTTTGTTTGTTTTGTTTTGTTTTGTTTTGTTTTTAGATCAAGAGGGGTCTTAGTGGGTTGCCCCTATATTTTTGAACTGGGGAATCCCAGGATCAGTTCCCACTGTCAAAGGTCACTTGGTTAAAATCGAACAGTAACTGTGCTGGCCTGAGGACCTGTTACCATAACTATGTCTGCTTTGTCTCTTGAAGCTAAGAGCTGCTGCTAGCCTTCCATCAGCCAGAGGTCCGCTCCTCAGAGAGCCCATTTCCCTGGCAATGCCCCGTGCCCACAGGCCGCAGCACTTTTCCCAGATGCTGGCCCACTCCTCACTGAAGTGTGTGTTCACAGTGTGGTGGAAGGGGTTTCTCCTGGGCTCTGTTGAAGGTCTCAGTGTGAGTGTATGTATGTGTATGAGTGCTTTGCAAATTATAAATAGGCACCAGCATTTTCTTATTTATCCCAAATCTTGGTATTTTTTCCCCCTTAATAACATCAGACAGCTTTTTTACATCTTCATTTAGGGAAGATCACTGCTGATTGATTGCAAGTTGCAGTGAACTAACTGAGGCAAACTTTAAACTCTAATGACTTAATCTAGCATATTGGCTCCCAAACCCATAAGAAGCACACTCCTATCAGTAACTCAGACCAATCTAGATTTATGTTCACTGACCTAAGTACTATCTCAGGTGCTAATGCTGTGGAACCAGCTAGCTCAAACTCAGTGCCATAATTTTTTGTTGTTGTTGTTAGGCTCATAGACTCTGGGAATCAGGAATTCAGAAAGGGAACAATGGGGACAGCTTGTCTTTGTTCCATAACATCTGAGGCCTCAATTGGAAAGATTTGAAACCGAGGTGAGAAGCTGATTGGCCTGTCTCCTCACCTGTCTGGAGATTGATGCTGGCTGTTGCCTGGGACCTCAGCTGAGGCCATGGGCCAGGAGCCCTCCGTGTGGCCTCTTCATGTGGGTGTTGGAAATACCACAGTGTGGTGTCCAGATTAAGGATGAGCATCCCAAAAACAGCCAGGCAGAAACTATTATGTTTTATGACCCAGTCTCAAAGTATTGTAACTTTACGTTGCCAATCACAAGCCCCCTTGAATCCTAGGGGAAGGGACAAGAGACCTGAGCTCTTGCTGGGAGGATCATCAAAGAGAAGTGTTCACACGGGAGGTGTTGTTCTGTCATCATAGAAAATCTGTACCACAAGCTTCTTCCAAACCCATTCCCTCTTATATTCCTCGGGTTTTTGCTGGTATAAATTAGCAAGATCTTGCTTACTGTATGCCTGCGTGCATCTACACCTTCAGGTGCATAAGCTTTCTCGTTCTTGGTTCGCCTTCGTGATCGGCCTCTGGAAATGTCTAATTAGGAGCCTCTAAGGCAACATGGATTCCCCGGGGAAGGGGATGAGGAGAAGTAGATTTCCCTTACAAAGTAATTGCCTCTGTCTGGGCCATTACATGGAATCGAAGAAAGGCAAGAACAGCCTCATCGACAGACCAGGAAGGACTGCTTCAGCTGGCACAGGAAGGCTCAGTGGAGTTAGGGAATTTGGAGTAGGACGTATCATCAGACTCCCCCCATATGCCCATTCTAATTAGGAGACAGAGTGCTGATGCTCCTACTCCCTGAACAATACTTTCGTTTCCATGTAAGAGAAGAGACTGTGAAATCAGCTGATACAATTCAACAATGCATAGGCTAACACCGTGTGTTATTTTTTCAGTTTCTACAGCCTTGTGGTCACATAAGGCACTTTTTTAAAAAAATTAAGTTTATCGGGGCAACAACAGTTAATAATACTGTATAAGTTTCAAATGTACAATTTTACAATACATCATCTGTATATTCTTCCACGGTGTGCTCCTAAGTCCAGTTTCCTCTGTCGCCATATATTTGACCCTCTTTACCTTCTTAATTCTCCCCCACCCCCTTCCCCTTTGGTCACCACCATACTATTCAGACATTCTTTTTAGGACATGCATAGTTCTGACTATAATTTGATCCAGGTCATGGTCACACTTTAAGCCTGTCTGTATTAGAGTTCTCCAGGAAAACAGAACAAGAGGATGTGTGTGTGCTCATGCATATATGTATACACGTGTACACTGACTGTATATCTGGGTACCATGGCCTAGCCAAGCTGACCCACACAATTAACCTGTAACAATTAGAATCGTCCAGACTGATCTTCAGGCTTTTCTTCCGCATGCCTTCCTACTCTTGTACAGCTGCAATCACTTGGTCCCTGAAAGTCTTGCCATTGATGATAGGGTTCTCATTCCAGGTGACCAAATGATCATTTAAGTTACTCTTTCTCCATGCCGCCATGGTCTGGACTCGCATTGCCTGGTCACCTGACCACATCAGACAGGCAGCCACGCAGTCTCATTTCCTGAAAGTCCGTTGTCCCTTACCACATCCGCCATTCATCCCTATCTTGGTCAGGGTTCTTGTTTGCAAATAACACAAATTACTCTGAGTAGTTTTAGCCGAAATAGACTAAATAAAGGATATTAGGTAGCTGAGGGGATAATTGGTAAGGTCAGAGAAACCTGCTTACTTTCTGTAAGTAAAGTCCAGAGACAGTAAATAACTACTGAGGAAATGGCCACTGTCGCTACCAGTTCTACAACCATGCGGCAGAACCAGCCGGGGAGAAAACTCCCGGGGGCCAAACCCCTGCATAGAACTCTGAAAGTGCATCACTGATGACATATATACAGAAGAATGGAGTAGGAACAGTTACTCCCTTTTTTATTCTGGTTCGAAGGAATAGTCATCCTAACGTGTTGAATACCTAATTTCAAAAACAGTGGCGATGCTGTAGTGCTGACTGATACTTTCAGATAATTAGGTAAGAATGTGGGCATTGCCTCCCTCCTCAGAGCTGTGAGTTAAAAGCAACCATTATAACTACTTCTTCAAGTAACAAAATACTCCAGGTTGTTGTGGCAGGAAGGATTCCGAGATGGCCCTGAGATTCTGTCCCCTGGTATACCTGCCCCCTAAAATTCTTTCCCTTGGAGTGTGTGTGTGTGTGTGTGTGTGTATGTGTGTGTGTGTGTGGAGGGGGGATAGTGAATATGGTAGGACATCACTAACATGATGGGGTTACTAACTGACCTTGAATTAATCAAATGGGAGATTATCCTGGGTGGGCCTGGCTTAATCAGATGAGCTCTTTCAAGGAAGGCAAAGCATCAGTAAAGTTTTCCTGCTGCCTGGGAGATGAGCAAAGAGTTAAGTTGTCAGAGAAGGAGGGCACAAGACCCCTGGGCAACAGCCAACAAGACAATGGGAACCTCAGTTCTATACTGCAAAGAACTGGATTTTACCAACAGTCTGAGTGAGCGTGGAGAGGGTCCTGAGCTACAGATGAGAATGTGGCATGACTGACATATTGATTTTTGCCTTATAAGAACCTGAGCAGATAACCCAGTATGCCCTACTGTACTGTGGACCTATGAAAGTGTAGGGTGATAAATGGGTATTGAGTGTGTGGTAATTTGTTATGTAGCAGTAGAAAACTAATATGGTTGTGGTTAGTAACTATCATTGAGAGAAGTTTTAATTACATAAAATGCCTCTCCAAAGCTCTTCACTTTGTATTTGCATTGAGAATGGAGACTTTCTCAGAGTTATGGGGCAAAAGAAAAATAAATTCAAAATTATGTGAATGAATCCACTAAATACCTCTTTTCTTCGGGTAAAAGATCTACTACAGAAATTGGCCTATTACCGGTATATCTTAAATAGTAGATATCATATATATATAGAAAAAGACTCATTAATTTTCATATTTTGTAAGATTCCTCAATTTAGAGGTTTCCGTTGCTTCCATTGTTAAAGCTGAAAGTCCATTTGTCTTCATGAACAATGCTGCGTACAGGCATATTCCTTAGTATAAGAATTCTTCATGTTAGGAAACCCAAAACTTTATGTACTTCCTGTCAGTTTCATAATTTGAAAATCATAGTGTATGTCTTCTTTTGTATGTCCAAATCTAATTTACTGAAATAAATGGAGAGTGAGTGGTAGCACAGGAACTTTTTTCATAACAACTGGATCATATTTTTAAATGATTGATCTGATTTACCAACAGATTATTGTATTTCAAATGTAGTTTGAAAATACTTAATGGGAAACTTTGATCAAGAGGGTGGCATAGGAAAACACAGCATGCCTGCTTGCACAACCACATCAAAATTACAACTACAATATAGAACAACCATCACTCAGAACCATCAGAAATGAAGTCGAATGGAAGTCTGACAACTACAGAATTAAAGAAACCACATCCATCCAGACTGGCAGGAGGGGCAGAGTAGAGGAACAGGCTGGTCCCACATCCATGTGTGGTGGATAAAAATTCAGGAGGGATATCTTGACAGTGAGGAGTCCCAGCCCCACACCAGGCACCTTAACCTAGGGTTGAGCTGGGCTGATAAGAAGATAAGATATCTTCCTTGGGCTGGTGCCAGGAAGATAAGTCCCTGTAACTTCTGGTTGCAAAAACCAGTGGACACTAACTCGGTGGAAGAATCTCCTAGAGTCCCAAGCAGTTCCCTTTAAAGAACCCACATATGGGCTTACTCAGACTCTCTCCCTCTGAGCTCCAGCACTGGGGTAGCAGCTTGAAATACACCAGTGTCATATAGGGAGAAATTAAAGTGTCTGGCCTCAAGGCAGGAGCTAGGGGGCAGTTTTCTCCCAGACAGAAAAGCAGGCAGAGGCCTTTTTCTGAGCCCTCCCCCACAGAGCCCCGGAGCCAGCAGGTGGGTGACATATCTGAGACTCCATCAACCTCATTAACACTGTTTGCCTTGCCCTGGAGATCCTCTAGACTCCGTCCCACCCAACTTATGGGCCCAGCCAAACTTTTAACTGTGACTTTTCCATATGAATGGCTGTTTTTGGCTTATGCTTTACAACTTTCTAAATCCTATCAAACAAGCAAGAGCTGGCCTAAATAAGTCCCCAGCCCCCATACCTCTTGCTAAGTGTCCCCAGGCTGGCAGTAGCAGCAGCCAGCCTTGATTCATATTGGCCTGGGAATCACAAAGACCAGCAAACATAGCAGCCATCTCAGATTGCTTTATATCTAATGCACAGTGGCCCTGGGCAGAACCCAGGTGGGGGCTGACCTTGGCCTGCACCACCCAGAATAACCCAGAGCCTGTGCACCCATTGGACAGCTACAGACCATGTCACAGCATCATGACCCTGCACCTGCACAGCTGATCCTCCACAGAGGGCAGAAGTTGGTGGTCAGTGGTCACATCCAATCCCTGCCACTGACTGGCCTGGGTAAATCCCTCCCATTGATCTGCCAAAAACAAACAAGGCTCAACTACAAGAGAAGGGTGTACTCAGCCCACACAAAGGGCTAGGTACAACTCTCGTACCTAGCTTAGGTGATACAGGAAGCTGTGTCAGTGGACTCTACAGACACCTAATATATCAGGCCACGGTACCAAGACACAGAGTCATAGTGGCTCTACCTAATACATAGAAACAAACACAAGGAGAGTGCCAAAATAAGGAACCAAAAAAAAAAAAAAAAGGCCCAGAGGAAAAAACATATCAAAATTCCAGAAAAAGAACTAAACAAAAGGGAGATAAGTAATCTGTCAGATGCAGAGTTCAAAAGAGTTCACTGATTATGAGGATGCTCAAAGAATTTAGTGAAGACCTCAACAACATAAAAAAGATTTAGTTGGAAACAAATGATACACTAATTGAAATAAAGAACAATTTACAGGGAAACAATGGTAGAGTGGATAAAGCTGAGAAGGAAATTGATCATTTGAAACATAAGGAAGCAAAAAACAACAATAAGAAAAAAGAATAAAAAAATGAGGATAGTGTAAGCAGCCTCTGGGACAACTTCAAGAGGTCCAACATTCACATCATAGGGGTGCCAGAAGGAGAAAAGAAAGAGCATGGATTTGGAAATCTATTCGAAAAATAACGAAAGAAAGCTTCCCTAATTTGGTGAAGGAAATAGACATGCAAGTCCAGGAAGCACAAAGAATCCCCAACAAGATGGATGCAGAGGCCCACTCCAAGACACATCATAATTAAAATGACATAGGTTAGAGATAAAGAGAGAATCTTAAAAGCAGCAAGAGAAAAGCAGTTAGTTACCTGTAAGAGAGCTCCCATAAGACTGTGAGATGATTTCTCAAAAGAAACTTTGCAAACTAGAAGGGATGGGCAGGAAATATTCAAAGTCATGGAAAGAAGGGACCTACAGCCAAGATTGCTCTACCCAGGGGAGATATCATTTAGAATGGAAGGGCAGATAAAGAGCTTCCCAGACAAGAAGATACTAAAGGAGGTCATCATCCCCAAACCAGTATTATATGATGTGTTAAAGCCAATTATTTAAGAAAAAGAATATCAAAACTGTGAACAGGCCCTGGCTGGTGTAGCTCAGTGGATTGAGCTCGGGCCTGCGAACCAAAGGATCGTGGTTCTATTCCCAGTCAGGTCACATGCCTGGGTTGCAGGCCAGTTCCCAGCAGGGGATGCACAAGAGGCAACCATACATTGATATTTCTCTCCCTCTCTCCTTCTCTTCCCCTCTAAAGATAAGTAAATAAAATCTTAAAAAAAAACTGTCAACAATAGCAATAAATACATATCTATCAACATTTAAATCTAAAAAGCAAACTAAGCAAACAAGAAAAACAGAGAGAGAATCATGGACACAGAAAGCATTTTGATGGTTGCCAGAAGGAAGGGGAGAAGGGGAATGGGTGAAGTGCTGAGGGGATTAAGAAGACAAATAGGTAGTTAGAGAATAGCCATGGGGATGAAAAGTACAACATAGGAAGTGGAGTAGCCAAAGAACTTACATGCGTGACTTATGGACATGAACAATGGTGTGGAGATTGCCTGAGGGAGTGTGTGGTGTGCTGGGTGGAAGTGGAAAAAGGGTGGAAAATTGGGACTACTCTACTAGCATAATCAATAAAAAATGTGCATAAAAATACCTAATGGCTGTATAACAGAATATTTAATCATGCTTTATAGACCTATCCCAATTCGAAGGCTTCAATGTGGTAAACCTCTGTATCCTCTGCTACTGTTTATCTATCTGATCACTTAAAAGTTAGAAACTGAACTTGGCTAGGAGTAACAGAAACCAGAAAAACAGAAGCTTAAACAAATAAAGGCTTTTATTTTCTTTTCATGGTGTGATACCTGGAGCTGGGCACTACAGGGCTGTTACCTGCTATCAACATAAGCCAGGTTTCTTCTGTCTTTCCATCCAGCCATCATTAGTGGATGCTTCTTGCCTCATGCAGTGCTCATTGTAGCTCATTGCAGCTCATTGCAGTGCTCATTGCAGCGCTCCTAGCATCACATCTACTTTCCAGGAAGAAATTAGAGAAAAGGCAAGAGAAACTAATTGTTGATTGAGTGTGTACTGCTTTTAAAGAGTTTCCTAAAATTCTCACC